>ML780764.1:821361-849151 GCA_009831015.1 Picea engelmannii
TAGAAGTGGACCCAACCCTAAAATAAGGAAAGTGGGGCCAAGTGACCTAGAAGATGTTTTTAAGGAAGCTACTTGGAGAGTATAAATAAGAGGCAAGACTCTCTCATTTGAATCACACTTGAGCATATTGAATATCTATATGTTTCTGAGGTTTACCAATGATATATTAGCCGAAATTCTGAGGAAAGTGAAGAAAAGAAGGCCGAAATGCAAGGAAGGATAAATTCTTTTGAATGTGCTTTCTATGGTATGTTATTTTCAGGTCATCTCACCATTTTCGCTATAACTTTTTTTCTATAATTATTCAGATCCTGAAATTTCTATGAAAGTGATAAAACATATCCAAGTATCTGTGGTTCAAAATTCAGCTTGTGGGTCGTTTTATTTTTGGAGTTACACTCTGTGGAAAATAGGGTTTGTGGCCAGTCCTGAAACTAGTCAAAATCAGGTGTTTCGGGTAAAAACTTCATAACTTATTCATAACAGATCCAAATTCAGTGAGACCAAATGGTTTGGTTAGGTTAAAGGATGTAGTATTCTGTGTAATAGTTTCAGATCATTTAATCAAACATTTTGTGCGGGGCTCTACAAGGACGCTCTCTAGAATAAGCCAGAATTCAACAAGGTATGCCATTTTTGCTATAACTCCTTTTCTGAGAGGTTCCAAGTAGTTCCACTTGGAGGAATTGCATAAAACACACTGAAGAACATTTTGTATCAGTTTTAGATCTTTATACATTACAGGTTCAAATTTATGATTACTTCAAGTTAGGGTTGTTGACTAATCCAAAACTAGGCATGTGAGACTAAAGAAAAGTTTGATGAAAATGCTAGTCTCTTGCTGTTAAAGTTAAGAAAGGTTTGTAGGAATGTGATCAGATACACCAGGTCTATTTTAGAGCTACAAATCATATTTTGATGATGAAATTGATGAGGGATTTTGGTTGAGGTACATGTTGAGTACATGGTTGAGACAAGTAGTTGATGAGTTGGCAAATACATGAGGTGTATAGTTGATGCTGTTGGTACATATTGATGAGTCATTGTTGATGAGTGGTTGACACATGATTGGTATATACTTGGTACATGGTTGGATGCACTTTTTTATGGTACAGGTTGATTACAGGTTGTTTGGCACAGGTTGGTGCATGGTTGATGCTCTTGTTTATGGTACAGATTGATATCTGTTGAGGATTGTTGCCTCATCTCAGTTGGTGCTGAGAATGTAAGATGAGTGTTGCATATAGAGTTGTTTCTCTTGTAGAGTTGTACTCTATTCAGTTGTTGCTGATAAACCCCAAGGATTGTAGTCCGTAATAAAAAGAAAAATGTACATACATCTTGTGTTCTTTGTGTTCATTGTGGTGATGATTTGTTGATGATATATTGCTGATATATGTTGCTGATATGTGCTCACATCTAACTGGTTATAAATGAAAACAATGTGTAATGAATAAATGTTGAATGCTAATTGATGATTTTTTGTGCAAGAGGGAAGTTTTGGGAAAAGAGCCCCACACTCATTCACCCCCCCTCTAAGTGTGGTAGGTGTGTCCAACATGGACAACTCTGACTTGTGTATAAAACTTTACACCCTTCGAATTGGTATGAAAATCACACTGTCATCAAAGTGCGACATTTTACCCACTCCACGATGTTCTTCTTATGTGTTTCCCACCATCTTGCTGACATTTATTTCAAGGATTCATCCAGTGCCAACAACCTCTATTGTACTGGTACAATTTATTCAAATTCCAATAAGAATGTTTCTAAATGATTTAGACCATCAAATGTGGGCATTTTACTTATTTCTATGCCAATCCAACGAACTTCCCTGGTCAATCTAGCACACCTCTGCATAAAAAATTCATACATTATGTTCTTCCATTTCTCCAATGCTTCTTCTGAATCTGATGAGCTTGCACTTTCACTTCGCCAACTTAAATTTCCATCTGCCGTAGGATTAATGTAATCCTGATGTCTTGCTGTGAATTTATATATATTCTCTAGTTCATAATCACGTTCTTGTTCTCTGAGAGGTTATGTGGATCTGCAACCTTCATCAAGATCCAAAGGTTCAATGACCCTAAGGCTATCACCTTCAAATTTCATTCTTTTATTTAATTCAAGAATAGTCGAATTGTTGAAATCCCAATCAATGCCCAACAATGCAGGATAAGGACAACTATCATCAACTATCTCAATCACTTCAAATTTTGGAAATGTCCTTACCCCATCGATGTTCATAGGGAAATTCTCCAGTATTCCAAAGGGGCTTATTGCCTGTTGATTATCCATCCTGAGCCTGATAGGAGAGTAAATCAACTTAGGTTTTCCCATCAGTGCCCAGGTCTGATTCGTCATAACATTGACTTCTAATCCCAAGTTGAGGACCACATAATCTATTTCATAGTCTCCAATATGAGAATTAAGGTATAGTTCCTTGTTTGTCCTTCTCTTTCTAGATACTTGATGTACTTCTTTATTCAACAGAGGATCTACCCTTCCTATCTCATACTGTCTGATCAAGTGTTGTAGTTCTTGCATAACTCTTTCATCCTTAATCAAATTAATGCAAGTATATAAGAAATCCATAATCTTTCTTACCTCTTTTCTATCTCCAGGCGAGGCAAACTGATCGGATGCCATAGTAATTCCAAATTATCTCACTTCTGGTTGTGCCTTAGATGAAGAAGCCTGTTCTCTTCCAAATTCTCTTCTTGCCTCTTCAAACATCTTCTTTTCCTTCCTTGGATCAAACAATTGTGCCTTCTCTGCAACCCTTATGATCCATGATCCCTCTGTAGTCTTTTATGGAGTCACCTTGTCTTATCCTTTGACAACGCCTCCTCTAGTGATAACAATGACTCTAGGATCCCCTCTGGGAGGTTCCACTGATATTAGTTGTACTTGCTGGTTTCCATCCCATCTTTCTTGAAGTTTTGCGAGAAATACTGAACAATCTTTAATAACATGTTTGAAGGAGTTGCAATAGTTGCAAGTGGTACAAGGGTTCTGACAGTCCCTTTCCAAGTGACCTGGATGGGAGTAGTTATAACAAATTATTTGACCTCTACCTCGACCCATACCTCCTCGTCGTCCTCTTCCTTTGAATCCATTGTGAGGGTTTAAGTTTCTTCTTCCCGGGGAATTGAACTGCACATTGTTTCCTTCTTGTTGTACTTCACCTTGAATTCTATATGTATCCCTTGATCTTTCATGCAAGAGGTCATAAGCCCTACAGTCCTTCTCATCATGCCCCACAAATTTACAGAATGTGCAGTAAAGATTGGTATGTGTCTGGACATATTTTTGCATGTAATAACATTCACCAGGGAGATGTCTATTTATGTATACCTCGCACCAGGGTAGAGTAACCTGCTTCAAAGGGATCAGAGCTCCAAAGGCCAAGTATTCAATAAATAGGGGACAATGCTCCTTGTCATGACCCTCTGTTTTACATATGATACACCAGATTTCTTCTCTTTTATATTTTCCCTTTTCTTTCTTCATATCTTCAACCTGTAAAGACAAGCTAGTTAGTTGACTCAAAATTTGACTCATACTTGAGCTGGATTCTCCCATAGGGGATGATTCTAGTTTCATGGTGATCTCTAGTGCCTTAGCCTGCGAAGCGACCTTTTGTTGCATCAAAGGAAATCTGATGTGTGGTAAGAGGGAAACAATGAACCATTCCTTATTCTACTCGTTTGGAATTTGAAAACTCAAACGACCTGTCAAGGTCTTAAATCTCTGATCAAACTCCCAAATAGGTTCAGCTACTTTCTGCTTGATTTCTTTCAATTCTGTAATGAACCACAAATCCAACTTGGGTTTCTTTAATTCTGCACTGAACATAGGCTTGATATCGTTCAACAGTTTAGGTTGTGCGACTCCTTTAACAAAATTCATGTACCAACTCAATACACGGTCTCTCAAGGTAGTACTGAACTGATCTCTCTTAAAAAATTCTTCATTGAATTGCTTAATACTCCATACATCTTCACATAAGAACCAATGATGATCTGAATCTTAAGATCCATCTCCTCTAAAGATAGGTAGCCTCATTTCATTTGCCATAGATATTCCTAGGTTTCTTGACTGAGTATGTACTGAATTGCTGGTAACAGTTCTCTGATTCTCTGAGTGCTCTGATAACTCTGACTACCCTGGTTACTTAATGCTTCTAAAAAAATAGGAGGAGTAGTAGTACTTACTTCGACAGTAGGAACAGTCCCTGAAGTTCCTGATTCTTCTCGACGAGGTTCTTCAGTCTTTCCTTCCTCTACCGTAGCAAAATCTGAATATTCCTCGTTCAATATCTCTTCTTCTTCCCCACTGTAGACCCTTTGTCCTGTGCCAATGGCTCGTGACTCTGCTCAAACAGGTTCACTAGAGGAACCTCTCTGAATTCTCTCCCACTACATGTGTGTCCAACCTCTGCATCTTTTTCTGAGTTCTTGAACATTATATTTTCAATCCGACTGATTATTGTATCCTCAAGATGTTCTTCTCATGTAATAGCATCATTATCTTCAACTTAAAAAAGTGTAAAAAATTTCCTCTAGGTCCCTTAAAGAAATATCTCTCTGCTTGGATATATGACTCTACTCTGTCAATAGAAAACTTAGTAATGTACCCTCCAATAGTGCTATCAAACCAGTGATCTATTTCTCTTGAAACAAATTTATCAACTCTCTTGACCTTCTTGATCAACATCGACGTCCAAACCAGAGGTGGTCTCATTCGGATCTCAAACTGGGTATCTTCTATTCTGGATAACCACTCGTATAACTCATTATGAACTCCTCCAAAGAAAATCTCATGTACATCAATAAATATATACCTTCCCAACCAATCCTATGTACTAATGCTAGGGTTCTTGTTCTGAGCTTCGACGAAGTCCCTTTCTTTCTCTTCTATCCACTTATGAATCTTTGTCTTCAATGGAAACCACCTTGACATTCCCTCAAGAAGATCCATGTTTCGGCAATAGAACCATAGTTGGCATAGGGGAAGACCTAGAGTTCAACTCTTATAGAGAACCAACAAACCCTAACTACCAGCCCTTTCGGCAACACCTGCAAAACAAATGTAGTCTCACCCGAAGTATAAATAGGGGGTTGCAGGAGACATGATTCTACAAACAAAGGAAATGAAAAGTAGATCCAAAACAACAACACACAAAACTATAGATCTTATTTACCACTCTTAAGATTATCTCACACGTTGTATCTCAGATCTAACACAAAAATGCAATAAAAATATAATGGAAAGCAAAGAACACAACATCAACCATAGAGAACAACAAGATATATGTGGTTCACCCTCTTCCTAGGGATACGTCCACAAAACTCCGTTTCTTGATATTATATGAAAAAATATAGTTCTATCTACACACTTAGCTGTAGATCTCTCTCTCTCTCTCTTAGTCTCTTTCTCTTCCCCCCCTGTGCACCCAACTGCAGGGTTGATCTTCACACCCAACTGAAGATCTTACAATATAGACTCTCTACAACATCATACTTCTCTCTCTCAACACTGACAACAATCAACAACCATTAACCATAATAACCTGAACCAACCCCTCCCAGGTCCTCTAGACCTTTATTTATAAATTACATGACAAAAGTCTAGGTGTCAAAAACCCTAGATCCAAAACCATAGGTATAAAACCCTAGGTATAAAACCCTAGGTCCACTTGACTTGTGTTTTCAGGGCTTCACCAACGTGTTCTTCCTTCTTTCCCACAAGGTGCTCCAAAGCATCTGTTGGTGGATTTTTCCAATTATTGAGTTATCCACGATCCATATTCCTTGCCGATCTGTCTTCCTTGATATCCTCTTCTAACGACTAGATTTTCCTTTACTTCGATCTTTCTTTTCTACTTCTTTGACCGCTTCGACCCTTCCTCAGTCAAGGTGCCTTCTGATCAGTTCGTACTTCGCCTCTCTTCCTTAATCTTCTCTTTCTTCCATAAGCAAGGGCCAACAAGATCCCATCTTCACTGGAATTTTTTGGATAGAATTGTTTTCTTGTTTGGGTACTCAATTAGCTCATATCTTATCTTATCATCTGATGGACAAACTGAGATAATGAACAAATTTATGGAAGGCTACCTTCATTGCTTTTTATTTGATAAAAAAACACTATGGCTCAAGTGGTTACCTTTGGAAAAATGGTGGTATAACAATTCCTTTCATACTTCAACAAAAATGACACCATTTATGGTGCTTTATGGATATCACCTATCGTCCATCACTTATTCTCTAAAATAAAAATCTAAGGTTCAAGTAGTGGAAGATCACATTGAGAATCAACAACAAGTTCTCCAAATCTTAAAGGACAACCTGACCATGGCATAGAATTGCATGAAACAACAAGCAAAACAACATCGTAGTGAAAGATGTTTTGAAATTGGGTATTGGGTATTCTTAAGACTACAACCATACACACAGATGTAACTCAAGCAAGCTAATAAGGATAATAAATTATCACCGAAGTAATATGGCCCTTATAAGTTGTTGCAAAAGATTAGTACTATGGCATACAAATTGGAGCTGCCTGCATCTTCGTGATTACACCCATTTTTCCATGTTTCATGCCTAAAGAAGGTTATAGGTGACAAGATCCCAGTTCAAACTGTATTTTCAGAACTTGACAAGGAAGGAAAAATCATATTGGAGCTTGAATATATCACTTACACAAGATTTCACCAGCTGAGGAATAAATCAATTTCAAAGTATCTCATTAAGTGGAAGAAACTACCTGCTGAAGATTCCACGTGGGAAGATGAGTATTTTATATAGAAGCATCCAGAACTAATCAAGTATTGAGGACAACACTTGCCTGAAGGGGAGGGGCATGTTAAGCCCTAAATTGTGGCACATTACCCTTAATTGGAACATATTACATTAGTATTGTTATTTTATTTATGTCGGCTTGGGTCCATTAGTTGTAATTGTACCTCCTAGTATCCTATATATACCAAGGAGACATTTTCATTTGGAATCATCTTGTATTTGTGAATCCATGTGATGTATAAGGAGGTTTCCCTCTCGAAGAGGTTTATTATCTAAATTTCTCTCTTTGTCAAGGCGTGGAGTATTGATTCTGAGGTTTTTATGCTATTTTGATATTTGGTTCTTAACATATCCATCTATGTGTAAAGACATAGGTAATTCTCAGTGCTCTTGACAATTATACTATTAGGGACCTAACCCCTCATGTAGGTAGAATAATATATTTTCATGTAATAAAGGTCAATATTAATAAGGCATAGCAATAAGGAAGAATAAGTCTAATGTAAGAAGACCTAATAGAAACTTCCACTTCTAGAAGGATATTCCTCTAGATGGTTCTTTTGATAGACATATTTAATATAAATAGGAGTTGAAGGTATGAGAAATTTTGTCTTGGATATTATTGTAAAAAAGATCTACTCTACTGGAGGTTTCCCCCTCGAAGAGGCAAGTGAATATTTATCTCAGTAATCAAAGTGCTCTTTCTGGTGTTATTCTGGTATCATTTTGGTATTATTGTGGTGTTGTTCTGGTTATATTGTTGTTCATATTCCATTTCTAGCTATTTATTTATGTTTTGCATACTTTTTATATCTGGAATATTACAAGTGGTATCAAAGCACCTTCCTTAGCAGAAAATTGTGGGTTAATTTTTTTTCAGGGTAGAGATGTATTCAGACGTCTTTAAGCTATAGAGGTCTGTCGTTACACACATAAAACCACAGTCGGGGATTCATACACGTAGGAAATACAAGTGGTACCTAAGTGCACATCTGTTGGCCACCCTTGTAACCCATTTTGGTACCCCTTCGAGTGGTAGCGAATTAGACAACACCTGTATATGGATCAACCTAGATCTCCTGAAGCCCTCCATAGATAAACGAAGGGATCAACTAATTTCTATAGTGCCACCGAGAACAACACTTGAGAATATGCTCTCCAGTACCTGGGTAGTCGGGTAGTACGGCTAAGGGCATGATCTAGCCTCCTTAGTTGGTGTCCTGAGATATTGGTCTGAGTAATACTGTTGGACCCCACATGTATATCAAAGAGCTATAGCACAGGGAAAAACCTTGTCTTTATCACCCTTGAATACCTAACCCTTGGGATAGAGACAAAAACATAACAGACAATATATTTTTCGGCGCAACTATGTTTCCTGCATTCGAGTTGCAAAATTACTACACATTTCTTCTTGTTAAACATTTGGGAATTTCATCATTGCAGTATTCTTCAGATCGAAGTATAACTCCACAGGAGTAAAAAACAAAGTCTAGATCTTGTTGGCACCGTTATTTGAGACCTATTACATTGGATTTCTCTCTTCGCCCTTATCACAGTCGTACGTATCATTTTTCAGTAATTTGTTTTTGTGGACCCGCCCCCCTTCCAACACCCTTATTTGGGATTTACCCCATTGGATTCAACTCGTCACCCTCATCGTTTTGATAAAATTCACCCATAACCCATTTTCTATGTGGTCCCACCTACCCCTTTTCGTGTTCCCTCGTCATCATGTCCCATACCTGTAGCCAAGAATTGGAAGCTCGCTTCACTACCTTGCACTCTAATTTCACAGAAACCCAACAAAAAGTGACACAAATCAGTGCCAATATTGACACCAACAATCAAAAGATGCATTCCTCCATAGCCACCTCAATCGCAGAAATCAAGCAAGAGCTCAAACAAGACATTACTACCCATCTTAAATATGTCGCTACGACGATCTATGCCAAGCTGCGTATCCCTATAGATCTTCCCTTATATGACCCACCTTTGCATACCGAAGGTGAAACTTCCTCTCATTCCCAGAATTTTCAGCCCCATCACTTTTAGCGTGACCTACACCTTCTACATGTGGATGTGACCAAATTTGATGGATCAGATCCCACTGGCTGGGTAACTCAAATGGAACACTATTTCTCTTTGTATGGAATTACAAATGAGTTGGCCAAACTCCAGTATGGTGTTCTCCATCTAGATCAAGAATGTTGGAAATGGTGGCAATGGATAAAAAATTCCTGCCAAGGGTATGTGTCTTGGAGACACTTTGTGGAAGACCTTTATAAATGCTTTGACATTGACACCAACCATTTAGACCATTTGACAAAGTTGAAACAATTTGGCACATTGGAAGACTTTATAGCTGATTTTGAGCGACTGGCTTTTCGGACAGAGGGCATGTCTGATCTTTTTTTCCAAGAATGTTTTATCAGTGGCCTCAAGGATGAGATTTGTGCTCATGACCTCATGTCTCGACCTCAGAGTTGGGTGGATGGTACTGAAAGAGATAAGGAAGCATGACATGTTGTCTCTTCTCACAACCACAAACCCTCCTTTATTCCTCACACTAAACGAGTCACTCCCACTCCTCCTTCTACTCCACTAAAGATCCAAAAATTGACCAGGGCTGAAATGGCTGAACTCCAACTCAAAGGCCTTTGTTATAATTGTGATGAAAAATATTTTCTGGGACACAAGTGTAAGGAAAAAAATATTTTTATGGCCATCTTGGAGGATGTTTCAGAAGAGGATGTTTAGGCTCCCATTGTGTCTGTGTCACCTGAACCCACTGACATAAACCCTCCCTCAGACCCTCCCAAAGTAGAACCAATCATTTCCCTAAATTCTCTCACTGGCTTCTCTGCTCCCCAAACCCTCAATCTATTTGGTTACATCAAGCATAGGAAGGTCATCATTCTTGTTGATAGTGGAAGCACCCATAATTTTATTCATCGTCGCATTGCCCAAGAAACTAATTGCTATATCCATGCAGTCAGTAATTTCAAAATCATGATTGCCAATGATGGGTCCATGAAATGTGGAGGGCATTTTGAAAATATGCATCTCCAAATTGGTGACTACCATATGAAATCTCATATGTTTTCTATTGACATGGGTAGTTGTGACATTGTGTTGGGTGCATAGTGTCTAAGGAATTTGGGTCCCATTCTCATGGATTTTAAGGAATTAAACATGCAATTCGACCAGGAGGGCCAACAATATAAGTTCCAAGGCATCACCACCGGTTCCCCAGAGATCATTAGTTCCCATCGCATGGAAAAGATGCTCAAACAAGGTCATTATGGACTTATTTCCCAACTCCATGCCATACAAGCCACTGAGACACCCTTTGTGCCGTAGGACCTCCAACCCATCCTCTCTAAACATCAAGTGGTTTTTCCCACTCCCCAGGGACTCCCTCCTTCTCATGGTGTTCATGGTCATTCCATTCCCCTTGTCCCAGGAAGCCTTCCTCCCAATATTTGTCCCTATCGTCACCCCTTTTCCCAAAAAAATGAAATTGAGAAAATTGTTCAAGAATTGCTCAATGCAGGTGTTATCCACCCTAGTACGAGCCCCTACACTTCTCCTGTGGTCATGGTCCTTAAGAAATAAGGTTCTTGGTGCATGTGTCTTGACTTTTGCGCCCTCAACAAAATCACCATTAAAGACAAATTTCCCATTCCTGTCATTGATGACCTCTTGGATGAATTGAGTGACACCCAGTTCTTTACTAAAATTGATCTTCGTTCGGGTTACCACCAGATCCGTATGAAAGAGGCGGACATTCCTAAGACTGCCTTTATAACTCATGAGGACCACTATGATTTTTTGGTCATGCCCTTTGGATTGTGTAATGCTCCCTGCACTTTCCAAAGCCTCATGAATCATGTATTCCATCCTTTTGTGTTAGTTTTATTTGATGATATCCTCATCTATAGCAAAACTTGGACAAACCATCTTGTTCATGTGGATCGATTTCTCCATCTACTCTCTCAACACCAAATTTTCCTTAAACAATATAAATGTTCTTTTGGTTCCTCAGAAGTAGAGTACTTGGGTAATCTTGCGGGAAAGGCCAATGTTAGGGTGGATCCTAAGAATATTTAAGCTATGCAAGATTGGCCTCATCCAAAGACTCTCAAAATATTGCGGGGATTTCTGGGTTTAACAGGGTATTATCGCAAGTTTGTTAAGAATTATGGAAATATTGTGGCACCTCTCACTGCACTCCTTAAAAATAATTCTTTCACTTAGACTCCAACAACTGCTCATACTTTTCAAACCTTGAAGATGGCCATGTGCGCCACTCCAGTCTCGACCCTTCCTGATTTCACAAAGACCTTTGTCCTGTAATGTGATGCTTCTGGGAAAGGAATTGGCATTGTCCTTATGCAAGAGGGTCGACCTTTGGCCTTTACCAACAATCAACTGTCCGAGAGAAATTTGGGCAAATCAATCTATGAAAA
Source organism: Picea engelmannii (assembly GCA_009831015.1). Classification (NCBI taxonomy): domain Eukaryota; kingdom Viridiplantae; phylum Streptophyta; class Pinopsida; order Pinales; family Pinaceae; genus Picea; species Picea engelmannii. The sequence goes on from ML780764.1 coordinate 832,637, forward strand.
GGAAATGTTGACTGTTCTGCATACCATGGATCTTTAGCGTCCTTATATATTGGGGAAACACTTCCAAATTAAGAGAAATCATCAAAGCGTTAATTATTTTTTGGAACAACGCCTTTCCTCCCCCGAGCAACAAAAATGGGTGACTAAGCTCTTTGGATATGATTATGAGATCATTTACAAGAAATGCAAAGGCAATGTGGTTTCTGATGCACTTTCTTGAAAATATGAAGATGAAGGGTCCCTTTTTTCTCTCTCCTTCATTATCTCATATTGGCCCCAAGATATTCGCCAGGAAAGGCTACACGATCCTAAAAGTTTTAATTTGATACAACAATTGCAGTCGAATTCTCCAGTTTACCCAGGGTACTCTTGGCTCAATGAGGAGCTTCGATACATAGGCCGTTTGTATTTAAGTAAATAGTCCAAACTTAAATCCACAGTACTTTATGAGCTTCATGCTACACCCATAGTTGGGCACTCTGGGTTTACCAAAACCTATGACTAGGTCAAACATTCTTTTTTATGGGATGGTATGAAACATGACGTTTGTAATTTTGTGGCTGAATGTGATGTATGTCGATGCAACAAGGGAGAAACAATAAAATCTCTCGGCACACTCCAACCATTTATGATCCCCCCTGCTATTTGGAAGGATATTTCTATGGATTTTATTGTAGGCTTACCTAAATCGGGAAATAAATAAGTAATTATGGTGGTAGTTAATCGTCTTTCCAATTATGATCATTTCTATACTCTTCAACACCCATTTACAACATCCACTGTGGCTCAATTTTTCATGGATTATATCTTCAAGCTTCATGGCATGCCACATTCTATTGTTTTTGATCACGACCCAACTGTCACCAGCAATTTTTGGTAAGAAATGTTCAAGCTACAAGGTACCCAATTGCATCTTAGCACAACTTATCATCCCCAGACTGATGGCCAAATTGAAGTTGTCAACAAATGTTTGGAAACATATTTGAGGTGTTTTGCATCGAAAAGGAAACATCAGTGGGATCAATGGTTACCACTAGCTTAATGGTGATACAACACTTCGTACCATACAACTACCCACATGACTCCTTTTGAAGCAGTATATGGAAAAAATCCACCTTCAATTCTCTCATATTTTCCAAGTGTCTCGAAGGTCCAGGTGGTTGTCCAAACACTTACAGTTCGAGAGGATATTCTCCGTACCCTCAAAGAGAATTTGGTCATGGCCCAAAATCACATGAAGCAACAAGAAAATCAAGGTCGCACTGAACGTCAATTTGTAGAAGGCGATCAGGTGTTTCTTCGACTGCAACCTTACAAGCAAATTTCCCTCAAAGCTAACCAGTGTCAGAAACTGGTGCCCAAATTTTATGGTCCTTATACAGTTCTCAAGCGTGTGGGACAGTGGCCTATCAATTATCTTTTCCCAGTCATTCTAAGCTCCATCATGTTTTTCATGTTTCCTTCTTAAAGAAGGTTATTAGAACCAAGTGCCAAACCCAAACCACACTTCCTGTGTTGGATGAAGAAGGCTCCATTTGGATACAACCACACGTAGTTTTGGACCAACGTGAGCATCATCTGCATCAACGAACCATCAAGTAAGTGTTAGTCCAGTGGAAAGATACAACTCCAACAGATGCCACTTGGGAACCAACTACCATTCTACAAAAATTTCCCCATATCAAGCCTTGAGGACAAGGATGTTTGTAAGGGGGAGGACATGTTAGGGACCTAACCCCCCATGTAGGTAGAATAATAAATTTCCATGTAATAAAGGTCAATATTAATAAGGCCTAGCAATAAGGAAGAATAAATCCAATGTAAGAAGACCTAATAGAAGATTCCGATTCTAGAAGGATCTTCCTCTAGATGGTTCTTTTGATAGACATATTTAGTATAAATAGGAGTCATAGGTATGGGAGTTTTTTTCATGGATATTATTGTAAAAGAGATATGCTCTGTTGGAGGTTTCCCCCTCGAAGAGGAAAGTGAACATTGCTCTCAGTAATCAAAGTGCTCTTTCTGGTGTTATTCTGGTATCATTTTGGTATTATTGTGGCGTTGTTCTAGTTATATTGTTGTTCATTTTCCATTTCTAGCTATTTATTTCTGTTCTTCATACTTTTTATATCTGGAATATTACATATACCCTAGGATAGAGTCATCTCAACATCTAATGGAGGGTTATTAGAAGGACCAAGAGTAGAGGTTCGAGTAGTACTGGTTTCAATAGTAGACATGACACCAATATTAAGTCCAAAAGTAGGGACACTAGCAACAACACCAAGACTAGAGGCACTAGCAGTAGCACTAGAAATAGAGGTACCAATAGTATATGCAAGTGTTCTACTCCCAATGCATGGTGCATTCGATCCCAAGGACATCTATAAAAATAAATTTTGTGTAAGGTACTTTAATTCATTGAAAATAATATGGTGTATACATTAAAGCAATTGATTGAATCAAATTTCAAAACTTCATACATTGTAATGATTATTTTTGCAATCAAGAATGCTTGTATTTTCATGTTTTCTTCAGAGCTATCACCCAACAAATGTTTAAGCTATTCTACCCAATTCTTAAATTTTTTCTAATATAATTCAAAGGGTTATGATCATAAGAGTAATCATCATTGTCACGACCATGCTGATGCAATGTGGAAGCCTACAAACAACAAAAAGTTAAGATGGATTAGAACATTAATAAACATTGATTGAAAGTATATAAATGGTATATTAGATTGTTTGCCTTGCATCAATACTTTTCCCACTATTAACTTGCAACATAAACACCAATACACTAATTAGATAAAAGATACATATATAATATGAAAGTAATGCAAATCATATTTAACTAAAATATTAATAATTGGTAACCATAAATTGTAAAGCATAATTACCTATTTCCTTAATTTTGTTCAAGTAGTAATAGATCAAGGTGTCATTTTAAAAACAATTTCTGGAATACCTTGGCGATACGACCATGGAAAACACGTGCCTAGAAAACTTATTCAAGTGGTAAGACATTGGTGCAAGTATTGGACTTTCCAATTCTAATAATGAGACATTAAGTTTTGACAAAGCATTTTTTGACATTAATTTCATTTGCAAATTAATTGGTTTGCTCTTGAATGAATTCAAAAAAGACTTAAACATTCATATTTGATATAAATTTCAATGCACGTTCATATAAAAATAGTTAAAACATGTACTTTATTATAAGCATCAAATAAGTACCTTTATTACATTTCTAATAATCATGATTAAAACATACATATTCATCTACCCCAGTGGTCGATTATATTATTCATCATCTGGCATAGGATTGAGTGCATCTTCAAAATATTTTATAGTAGTGGACGACTAAGACATTTCTAATTTAGGTTAAGTGGTTGGGATGAAAAGATGCCATGGGGCACCTATAGTTCACTTAGCCACAAACATTTATTTTCTGAGCATTCTATTCTAGTTGTAGTTGATAGGAAAGTGGGTGACAAGGAGGCTGATAAGAATTCTATTGATGGACTTGATAGATACAGAAATGATGAATGTACTACTGCATGGGGAAATCAAGATCATGTATGAATTCATACTAGTTTTATGTTCCCATTGGCCCTGGTTTATGATAATGACAAGAAGATGCAATGAATCAACATAAAAATCATAAGGAGGACAACATCCATAATAGGAATCTAGTGGGAATTCATTCATGATGGTTTGGTAGATTTCTATCTTTTCTTCTAGTGTGAAAATAGGGAAAATTTGTAAATCTCTCTCAATACACAAAATAGTGTTTTCAAACTGCAACATATAGAGGGAGGTGATATTAATTATATTAAATATGCAAAAGATAAAACTCATATTCAAACAAGATTAGTAAATAATAAACATAAATTGTAAAACACAACTACTTGTTTCCTTAATTCTATTCAAACTGTAATGAATCAACATCTTCTTCCCTGCAACTATTGGTTTTATTACACAAACCACAACTTTATTTCCATCATGGCCCTCAAACACACAATTGGGTAGCTTGTTCATGCTTCCAAGATGTGAAGTGCTTAGAAACCCCACGAAGTTTCATGAATCTTTGATCCTTCCATCAAACAACATTTCCCGAATCTTTAGGTCTTCCATCAATATATATAGATTCTCCTTTATTTTGATTTTTTTGTTTCATTTTATTATAATTTGCAAAAATTTCATATCTCTACATACTTGGTAGATACCATGTCAACCTTCTCCAATTTTTATAATCCTACATTAGGTCAACATAGTACATCAATTCAACTATGTTTTTGTATGGAACATTTAAACCATCCATAGAAAATATCCCTAGCCCATGTAAACTAGATGGAACAATTCAATATGTTTTCATATCGATAAAAAAGGTTAGTATCCAACTCAAGAAGTGGGTTTGGTTCCCATTTTATCACATAATTCCTATATCTCAATGGAACTTCCTTGTCTACATCAATCTCATTGTCATAAGAGCACATCCCTCCCTCAATAAGAAACAAATACATATGTTTCTTAAATTTTCTTTTGACATTAACATCTTACTTGGAATTTCCCATTTTTCTTCAAAACCAACATCGTTATCTGAATCAATATATGACATATATTTATTTGGTTGTCACTGGCCATCCATAATTTAAAATTAACAACGAATAACCATAGTCAAGATATAGTAAGATTTTGCCAATCATACTAATGCATTACATGTATCTCTAAATATTAATCTAAGAAAGTTCCCATAGATGCTATGATCAAAGATTTCATAAAAAAATAGAGGATTTGCTCCATAAAATAAATTGTTAAAATGGAATGGATGTATTGAATTTCCCTATTGTTAGCACTCTGTAAATTTTGTCTGGCTGAATAGACAAACGATAGAGGTAACTGTTTCAACCATATTTAGAGATGAGTTACTAGCCTGCTCAACTCAGAGAGGGATCTCTCATGTCACTTGATATTTATTTAGGAATTGGTGGCTAGACTAGGTTTGTTTTGGGGTTTTTTTAATAAAGTTGCTGGAAAGGAAGGGGAGGAACACATAGGGCTATGGAGTCAAAATTCTGAAAGTGAACGAAAACAATGCATCCGCCAATAGAACTCTCCAGAGGATAAAGGCTATATAAGGCGACGAATCTGAGTTATTCTTAAATTTAAATAGAGTGTTGGAAGATAAAGAAAAAAAATAATTGCATTAGAGAATTACCGAAATGAATTCTAAATTAGTTAAGAAGACAATCACACAGTTTGAATTGCTTAAGACAAGAGCATCACAAGATGAATTCTGGGCCTTTAACTCTCTAAATTAAATAGAAGAAAATGTAAATGAAGTAACAAGTCACATGAAATACATACGATGAAAGGAAACAAAGCTCATATCACCACCCTTTAGAATCTTTTCATAGAGACTTCAAAATCTTCTGCATTTATATTCAATTTAGATTCATAAAATTTACGATGTAAGGAAGCTTTAAATTGGGAAGCCTTTTCCACTTTATGCAAAAGGTCCCTTATTTCACTAATGACCATACTTCCCCTCACAACGTACTGGTTCATTAAGTATTCCTTGAACTGATAAACTGCCCCAGGTGTCTGGATAAATACATGTTTCCTGCTGCTAAAAACATTTGTGCTGCTTTTTGTTTGTGGCTTGTTTCCTGTACCTGCTTCTTCATTCTTGGTTACACCTTCTACCATTTCCATGCATGTTTTCTCTTTGGGCTCTTCTTCTTCCAAGTCAACTATTTGAGATGATGATTGAATTTTCATCTTCTTGAGAATATCTTGCTGGCTGCCGACACCCAGGGCCTCTGAACTACTCCTTTTATTGTAGACACTCATTTTAGGAGCTTTGACAATCAACCTAGGAGAAAGTTTCTGTGTTAGGCTCTGCTGAGAAGATGACTCCGTTTGTTTTGTTTGATCATTCTGCATAGTGACCTCCATATCTACATAGGTTTCTAGATTGGCCAACTTATTGAATCCTTCAACATGCTCATGTTCATAGGGGCCTTGTCTGCTTGCCAATCTCCTCTTTGATATGATCTAATGCGGGCCATATTTTATTTCTTGCAATAGTGTGAAACCAAATTCACCGAGTATGGATTGAATCTGAGGAAAACAAGACTTATTCTTCACCACAAAGGGACCTACTATGAAAGGAAATTTTATATTAGAAGCCTTGTGTGGTTTCAAAAAATGCTCAGTCTCTAAGATGATCCTTTGTCTTATGAACTCCAAAGAAAATACTCTAGGAGTTAGAAAAACTGGTAAAATATAAGGTCCTTCTTGGTAGCCATATACCCAAATCACAGTGGATTGTATGAACAACATCCAGTCTCCTACCCTACTCTCTAGATTTGGTTGCCAACTTCTTTTCATTTCTTCCAGGACCCTTGGCAAGTCCGAATTGAAAATAAGATTGTACACCCTGGACATAATCTTATTGATGAAAATAAGCATGGTGATTCTTTTACACTTGGTTGAAATAAATGCAGTCTCAGGAAATTTGGTTCTGTTAGATTCCAAGAACATTCTCAACAAGTGCGTGTAGTATCTGAAATGTCTCAGTGAATTGAAGTTAATCTGCTGCTGATGCATATTGTTGGCAATAACTTTGTCAAAACTGACACAGACTAATTGACCAAACTCTAACATAAATAAAGTCAACATGAAACCTAACATGACTTCTACCACAAACTTGTCATTGTCCAACCCCAAAATTTGACTCAATAGAGAACAAGCCCACTAGACTTCGATGAACATGACACTTACACTGGCAGTGACACTTACACTGGCAGGTAATGCTAGACTCTCTGAATTGTGTTCAGGTTTGACAATGGTTCACAGAAACCAGGTTTATACTTTTGGTGGGATTTTCTATAAATTGTGATCATATTTTGTTCCTCAAAGGGCTCTGACACTGTGGAGGAGGACTCTGGTATACTGAGGGTGTGCCGGAGTGATGGACTGTCTATTTCACATAAAACCTCTGATCCTAATTTATTCAAAATGACTCTTTCTTCCTGAGAATATTGCTTTGCACATCATCTTACAAATTCAGGGAAAGGAAAGACTACTTCTATGATGTAAGGGGTGATGGAGGCTTGAGATGCTTTGAGGAAAGGTATGTGCATTCCAACATTGTCCAACAAATTCGATTTGGACACAGAGATGAGAGAGACTGTTATCTCTGTGTCAAAAATATCGGAGTCTCTATCAATTAGGGCTTCTTCTCTGGAGGAAATGTCTTTCTCATTTACGGATAAGACAATAGGATTAGCGGCCATGGTGAAAAATAACTATTAAGTGGTGAAAGAAACATGAACCTGGTTTAATTATGAGCTTACATTTCAAATGGATGCTTTGCGCCAGATTTCTGAATGTTTGAATGCTTGAAATTGTCATAAAATAATGCCAGGGGATCCTCCTTTTATAAGTATCTATTGACATCAGAGGGTTGGATAAAATGGTTTTAGGTGGACCGCTTTTCACCCTGATGTGCCTCTGAGGGTGCCACGCATCCACGATTTAAACCATGAAAGTTTTCCCTGACCTGCCTCGATTCATTTATCTTTGTGCTACTTCAATCACTAATATGAGTTTCAACCATTGATCTGGGATGCTTTAAGATCTATGGTCCACATTCACCCAACGAATTTGGCATCAGGGGTTGGAGAAAGTGGTTTTAGTCAGAATTTTTTTTCCCCTGATGTACCTCTAGAGGTGCCACATGTCCACCGATAAAACCATGATGGTTTTCCCCGACCTGCCCTTGATTCATTAATCTTTGTGCTACTTCAATCACCGATATGAGTTTCAGCCGTTGATCTGGGTTGCTTTAAGATCTATGGTCCACATTCACCCAATGACTTTGGCATCAGGGGTTGGAGAAATTGGTTTTAGTCAGACTTCTTTTTTCCCTGATGTACCTCTAGAGGTGCCACATATCCGCGGATAAAACCATGATGGTTTTCCTCGACCCGTCCTCGATTTATTAACCATCGTGTTATTTCAATCTCTGATATGCGCCTTAACCATTGATCCAGGCTGCTTTTGAGATCGATGGTTTTTTGAGTCTTACTCTTCATGCTTTCGCCACATTTTTCCATACGCCGCCAGATATAGCCTAGTTCTCTAAATTATCATATCTCCTTAGCGACATAGCCTTTCACTAAAATTCAGACAGTTGGATACCATTTGAAAATTATTATGGTGATAACATTGGCTCCTACTGGGGATGCTATCCTCGTTTTGAGGTAGCAAAGAACTGTAGACTAAGTGCCTTCCCATTGGGCTGTTATTTATCAATGTGATCATAATCTAATGATCATTATTCGAAAACTTACAATCTGCCCATCATAGCTCAGGGCCTTCACCTCAGGCTTCAACTATGATTCCTTTATTCCAATCTCTCATGCGTAAAGGAAAAAGTAGAACGACTATATACAATGAATGATGGGGTGATGATTTTTTCAAACAATGTAATGGTTGAGGAACCTGCCATTCACAGAACCTCCTCTAGCGAATTCTCGATTACTTTCCTCTAACAAATAGGCATTTCTCCCACGGTAAGATGTGACTTTGAACGAACCTAGCCATAGGTTATCTAATTTCCCATGTTTACCTTTATCTTCGTTTCTGGCATCCCATTTTAGTACCCAGTCTCCTAGTTTGAAGTCATCTACCTTGGTATGTCTGTTGAAATCTTCTTTGATCATGTCTTGACGAAGCTGGGTGTTATTGAAGGCATTTTCTATGGTCTATTGTACGCTGATGAGCTCATCATCTCTTCTCCGACTGGCATTTGTTTCTTCTTCTTTCTCCGGTAACAACTTCATCACCGACAATCCCAACTTAGTAGGAAAGATGGCTTCTGTACCATAAATGATTTGGAAAGGAGATGTGGCAATATCTCTTTTTGGGGATATCCTGTCATCCCACAACACATGGATGAGATTTCTGTGCCACACCTTTTTCTTCTCTTGCAACAAATTTTTGATGATTCTGACCAAGATTTTAGTCGAAGACTCAACCAATCCTTTCCCTTGAGGATAATATGACATGGAATGACCAAGGGCAATGTTGTAATCACTACAGATTTTTTCCAATTTTTTAGACTTAAAGGCAACTGCATTGTCTGTTATAATCTTGATCGGGCATCCAAATCTGGATAGGATATTGTCTTCTAGGAATCAAATGATAACATCATCTGTAGCCTGTCTGGCGGGAAAAACCTCGATCCACTTAGTAAAATAATCTGTTGTAGTCAAGATCCATTTGTGTTGAGCCGAGGACTGTGGATGTAGATCCCCTATAAAATCTAGGCCCCATTGTCTAAAAGGAGCTTCTACTGAAATGGGTTTTAACGGCAGAGATTGTAATTTTCCTTTCCCGTTGAAGATTTGACATTCATGGCACTTTGAAACTTCTTTATAAACATTAGGAAAAATGCCAGGCCAATAAAAACCAACTCTTAAAATCTTGTGTACAGTCATCTTCCAATAATGATGACCTCCACAATCAATTTTGTGGAACTCTTTGATGGTTTTCTCTGCTTCATATTCTATCAAACAACTCAATAAAATTCCCCCTGGATCTTTCCAGTATAGCAATTCATTTACTATACAAAAGTTTTGTTAGAAAAACAGGACCGCGGAGCAATAAAATAAAACAAATGTGGAAACAAAACATATAAGATACACAATACAATAGAGACATAGATTTATGTGGTTCACCCAGTGTGGGCTACATCCACCAGAGAAATTTCCAGGTCCTTCCTTTATTATTATCCAACAAATGAAGGGATGCAACCTACAAGAAAACCCACTGTAAGTTCCTCTTCTTTCTCTCATAGTCTCCTCTCTTAGAATACAATACTCGCCACAATGCATAGCCACAATACATTTCCCTCATAACAGAGGGTTTACTTCTAGGGAAAAAAACCCTAACATAATTTCTACCGTTAGATCTGTGGACTTATAATGAATGGTCCATATTTACAATGAAATTACAATATACATTTACAAGGCAATTTTTCCTTTGGGGGCCCGCTTGCCCCCAAACCCCCCAGCCTGGGGGATATCCCTCTCGGAACCCACAGAGGGGGTAACCCCTCTCTGCACTCCCCCATGTGGAAGAGTGTACATACTTTTGGGGTGTAAAGTCTTCATAGGGTATAAGCACAACTGAAAGCAAGGAACTTTGAATAAGGAAGATAATCAGGCTCCACAACCAACAATTTTTCTACCTTGAGTTTCAAAAATCTAGCCTTTGTTTTACTATACTCAGTAGGAGCCTACATATTTTTCAATACAAAAATGATATCTACATACCATGCAGAGTCAAAAAAATTCTGATATATTTGTGGAGTCTCCCTTTCTTCCTCTGCTGCATGGTCTGACAGATCTGCAGTGAAATTTATTCCCAAGAGTTCGCAATTTGTTTGTGCCATTAGTCTAGAAAGTCCCTGTCCTTTGATCAACTTCATGGGATTGATTTCAAGATCATATTCTAACAAAAACGAAATCCATTTTCCCCTCTTCCCTTCAGGATCGAGCTATGTCAAGATTTCCTTTACTGAGTTGCTGGGAACATAAGCCGTGGTATGCGAATGTAGGATGTAAACCCTGAATTCTTTCAATGCCTTGACCAAAGCATATGCTTGCTTTTCCATGATATCATATTTTAAAGGAGAATCTCTCAATGTTTTACTGTAGTATGCTATGGGATTCTCAAAACTTTGGTCGCCTTTCTGGAGTAATACAATTGCAATTGTGTGTTTTGAGGCGAATGAGAACAATATGAAATCTTTCTCAAAATTTGGACTGGCCAATACAATCTCCTTTGTCAATGCCACCTTGATGTCTTCAAAGGAATTTCTTGCTTCAGGAATCCATTTGATTTCATTTCCCTTTTTTAGCATGTTGGTGATGTGTTTTATGATTTCAACTAAATTTGGGATAAACCTTCTCAGAAAGTTTACTTTTCCCATGAAAGATTGTACCTCCTTTTTGCTTCTGGGTATGATGATTTTCAATATCCCTTCAACTCTGTTGGGGTATAACTTTATCCCTTCCTTCGAAATAATGTTTCCTAAGAGCTTCCCTTCTTCCATGGAAAAAAATGACTTTTTTGGATTTAGTGATATATCAAATTTCCTGCATTTTTCAAACGCCCTTCTGAGATGCTTGAGGTGTTCTTCATCTGAGGAAGAATACACGGTAATGTCATCAAGGTAGATAATGATAAATTTATATTTTTCATCAACAACAGCTATATCCATAGCTCTTTGAAATGTTTCCCCTGCATTCATAAGCCCAAAATTCATTTTTGTATACATAAACGTTCCCCATGGTGTAGTAAATGCAGTCTTTTCCTGGTCATCATCGTGCACCATAATCTGATTATATCTAGAGAAACCATCTAGCATTGACATCCTTTGGGCGCCCACTACATTTTGTAGAATGTAATCCATTTTAGGAAATGAATAGTTGTCCTTTAGAGACACCTTATTTAGATTCCTGAAGTCTACACACAACCTAATTTCTCCACTCTTTTTCCGGACTGGTACAAGATTTTCCACCCATTTGGAAAACCTCAGGGACATTATGTTTTTTGCTTCAAACAATTTCTTTACTCCCTTTTCTATCAATGGTAACAACAAAGGGTTTATTTTTCTTAATTTATGTTTGAATGGCTTGTGATCTTCTTTTATTGGGATAACATGCTGGATTACACTGGTATCATAGAATTTTAGATCATCATAGCTCCAAGCAAAAACGTCAGAGAATTCTTTCATTAATTTGACATACCTCTCTTTGACTTCAAGGTTGATCTTCCTGGAAAAATTCACGATCTTTGGATCCTCTGGAGTCCCAATATTGCAATCTTCCACATCCCCTTCAATTACTATGATCTTCAGACTTATGGCTACGTCATTGTTATCGAAAAGTTTCTCTAATGGTACCAGACCCTTGGGGATGATATTACTCTTTAGCTGTACGATATCTCTGCCAACAATCTTATTGTCAAAATATCCTTCTTTCATGGAAGTGGCTGCATCTACCTCATCATCACAATATTCATCATCGATGTTCAAATTGTCGAACTCGTTCCCCATTTTGAGGAAGCTTTCTATCTGCTTTTCATTTTCGAAGACTTGCCAGTGCTTCATATTATCTGGTACCATTGGCCTGTACTTCACCTCCACCTTGTAGCTTTTCTCAGGAAAAATTGGAACTCTAAAAACTGCTGCTGAAGTGGCCAGCGCATCAACAACCTGATTTTGTTCTCTTGGAATTGCTAAGATATTGCATTCTTGAAATTTCTCAAGGAGTTCTAGTACCAGATTCCTATAAGCCCTCAATCTGGGCTATTTTTCTTGGTAGATGCATTTGATTTTATTTACAATTGGCTCAAAATCTCCATGTACACCAATTCTTTTGGCACCCATCTCTTCTAAAACTTTCAATCCCAATATCAACCCTTCATATTCAGCCATGTTATTAGTGCATTCAAAAAATGTTTGTAAGAACACAATTTTGAGTCTCCTTTGGGGTGGTTGATCCATATGCTAGCTCCAACTCCTTCTCTACATGCAACTCCATCGAAATTCATCTTCCATAACCAGTCCTCTACATCATCTTTCTACTCTGAAAGTTCCTCCATTTTCCCCTTTAGCTCGTCTTTGTCAACCATAACGATTTTTGTTTCTTCTTCTTCGGAGCACAGGTCATTGAAGAAGATGGAAGATCCTAATTCAGTCTCCACTGAATAGATAAGATGATTTCTAGGCTGTGATTTATTGTTGACCATATATTTAATAAAAATTTCTCTGTACAATCTTCTGTCTTGACCAAAGACACGAATAGTAGCATAAGACATATCCATCCGAAGAGTTCCTTTCAATTTTGTAGCCCATGATCTGGACAACAACATGCCAAACTTTGGAGGGATATCAACAACTACTACATCCATAATCATATTCTTTGCTTGGATTTGTGCCAAAGACACCACCAGATCTTTGATCATGCCAAGGCATTTCACTTTTCTTGAATCAAAGGGGAACATATATTTATAAGGTCTTGTGACATCAAGGCCCAATTGGTCCATGACCACTTTGGGCATCAGGTTGTGAGATTCTCCAAAATATAGCATAACATTGTGTAGATTCATGTCGTGGATCTTCAAACTAACATAAAAAGGAGGAAATTCTTCATTCTCACTGCTTTCTTCTACTCTAGGTCCGAATAAGATGGTTGGGTAATCATCTTGTATGTTCAAGGTGTCATAGGTTTGCCCCATATTAAGCATCTTGATGATCTGATTTCTGTACTCACTATTCTTAATCAATTCATTAAATGGTACTTAAATTTTTATCTTATCCATTTCACTTTCGAAATAAAAAGAGGATGGAGTTTCTTCTACCTCTTTGGTGACCATTTTTTGCCTAGTCAATAATATCTTTTGGGGTTTCCTTTTTCTTCCCCTTTTCCACAGTATCCTTCGAAAAAAAATATTTCACAATGGATTCCTTTGCAACTGAATCATTTGTAGCAAAATATTTTTTGGTTTGACTAGAAGAAGGTACGTTGTTTTGAGCTTGTTTGGAGGGATTCCCCTTTGGAGGATTACCCTTTGGAGGGTTTGGGGGTAATTTTTGATTTCATAGGTTATATTGCCTTTGGAATTGCATGATGGCATTTTTTAATATGGTCTCATAATCTTCTTTTTCTACTGATACCCTTTTCTCTTCATCTTGCAAAAAGATCTCACTTGCGTCCATGAACTAGTCATGTTCTTCTTTGGTCAAAAATACCTCTATCTCTTTATCATCACATCAGTTCATATTATCTTCAAAATATCCATCATAACCCTCATTTACATAATTATTTTGGAAGGGAGGCCTGATTTGTTGTTCCCCTTGATTTCCTTGGTTTCCCTGATTTGTCTGGTTTCCCTGATTTTGCTGGTTTCCCAAATTCGCTAGATTTGCTTGATTGGCCTGATTTCCCTGATATCTTTTCCTAATTCGTGGAATAGATGGTATTCTCAGATTTCTAGGTGGACCATCAGCCCGTTCTCTGGGGTTAGTCCTATTTCCTAAAGCCATCCTTTCCATCATCCACTCTATTTTTCTCATCTTTGCTTCAAATCTTTCCTCTGATGTTTGAGATGTTGAAGGTTGTTCTTTGTCTTGAGATATGTTTGTGTCTCTACCAACATTATTTTTCATATTCCCTGAAGCCATTAGGTTCACTTCTACCTCTATATCATCAGTCGTCATATCGTCCAATGTGGTAGATCTTCGTTCTCTCAATAATAAAGTAAAGTCACTTTTAAAAGAATCAACATATTTGAGTTGAGCAGCCTTGGGGGGGATTTACTTCATCAGGAATAAAATTATACACCTACACGAATCTAGACGAAAACTCCTGTACTGTCTCATCAGGTGACCTCTTCATATTGTTAAATTGGGTCAACAATTGAAGGGGATTTTTCTTATCTCTCCATTTTGAAAGCAAGTTTGTCTCAAAGGCTTCGAAATCTGCGATACTACCTGCTGGAAGGGCTCTGAACCACTTCCTCACATATCCTGCAAGGATTTGTGTAAAAAACCTCATATTCACATATTCATAGTCCACTTCTTCCAAGTCTATGAAATCATTAAACCATTCTAGATGTTTTTGGGCTCATATGTTACCTTCGACATCATATAGTTTAATCCTTAGATTGTAATCTTGAGGCAGATCATGTAGTTGAGCGGGTAGTATGAGGGGAGAAAATATGGCTGCCATAGCTGCTATGAGGGGTTGGAGTGGATGTTGGTTCTGAGAAGGGGTCACTATAGGCTTGATAGATGCGGCTAAAACTAGATCTTGGAACCTCTTTTCGTCAAAGATAGTCTCACTTAGACAAGATTCAGACTTAGTTCTGAATAAGGATTGTTCAAATTTCACGTCAAACTCAATGTCTTCGATGCTAGTCACTCCGTCCCTAAGTAAGGACATATATCGGTCTGGATGCAACACTGGGGTCACATGCCTTTCTTTTCTTTTATGTACAAGATTTTCAGGGCCAGACACAGGGATAACAACTCCTGGGTCTAGATTTCTCCTGGTGTGAACTTTCTTAGGAGCCAGGATTTCTATCTCACAAGGTGTGGTGCCACTGGTCATTGAGTAACGGATTCGCTAGGGTAAAAATAATCTCATCCAACAAGGTATTTGATCCACTGTCACCCTCAAGAATCAAACTAGAGCTCTAAATCATTTTCCTGGGGAAGATTTTTTCAATTTCGTCCTCGACAACGACACCAGAATGTTAGCACTCTGTAAATTTTGTCCGGTTGAATAGACAAACGACAGAGGTAATTGTTTCAAACATATTTAGAGCTGAGGCACTAGCCTGCTCAACTCATAGAGGGATCTCTCATGTCACTTGATATTTCATTAGGAATTGGTGGCTAGACTAGGTTTGTTTTGGTTTTTTTTTAATAAAGTTGCTGGCAAGGAAGGGGAGGAACACACGGGGCTATGGAGTCAAAATTATGAATCTTAAGAACCAAATATCAATATAGCATAGAAAAAACTCAGAATAAGTACTCAACGCCTTGAAAAAGAGAGAAATTAAGATAATAAGCCTCTTCGAGGGGGCAACCTCCTTATTCCCACATAAATGTATAATTCCAAGATGATTCCAAATGAAAATGTATCCTTGGTATATATAGGAGACTAGGAGGTATAATTACAACTAATGGAATAAAGATGACATAAATAAAATAACATTACTAATGTAATATGCCCCAATTAAGGGGCAATGAGCCAATAATATGGCTTAACATGCCCCTCCCCTTGAGACAAGTGTTGTCTGCAATGCTTGAGTAACTCTAGATGCTTCTGTATAAAAGACTCATCTTCCCAAGTGGAATCTTCAGCTGGTAGTTTCCTCCATTTAATGAGATACTCTGAAATGGATCTATTCCTCAGCTGGCGAAGTATTGTGTCAGTGATGTCTTTAGGCTCCAATATGATTTTTCCTTCCTCGTCAAGTTCTAGAAATATAGTTTGAAATGGGATCTTGTCGCCTATAACCTTCTTTAAGCATGAAACATGGAAAACTGGGTGTACTCGTGAAGATGCAAGCAACTCCAATTTGTATGCCATAGTACCAATCTTTTGCAACGCCTTATAAGGGCCATAGTACTTTGGTGATAATTTATTATCGTTTTTGTCTTGCTTGAGGGACATCTATTTGTATGGTTGTAGTCTTAAAAACACCCAATCACCTACTTCAAAACTTCTTTCACTACGATGTTGATATGCTTATTGTTTCATGCGATTCTATGCAATGGTCATGTTGTCCTTTAAGATTTGGAGAACTTGTTGTTAATGCTCGATGTGATCTTCCACTGCTTGAACCTTAGATTTTTCTTTTAGAGAAGAAGTGATGGAAGGAGGGTGGTATCCATAGAGTGCCATAAATGGTGTCATTTTTGTTG
>ML780764.1:849725-867065 GCA_009831015.1 Picea engelmannii
ATAGTCTTTGTTCCAAGAAGTATTTAAGACTATCATGATCTTTTTTGACCTTGAAGTGCCTACCTATTAGGTAAGGATGCCATTTCTTGAATGCATGTAGTATTGCCATCATTTCCTTCTCATAAATGGGTTTGTGTAAGTCCTTTCCCTTGAGTGGTCGACTCTCAAAAGCCAAGGGCCTTCCTTCTTGCATTAGAACAACACCAATTCCATTTCCCAAGGCATCACATTCCACAATAAAGTTTTTTGTTAAGTCTGGAGTGGTCAAGATAGGATCTTTTCACATCACCTCTTTAAGTTGTTCAAAATCTTTAGTTGCCTTTGGAGTCCATGAAACTGCATCCTTCTTAGTTAGTGCCATTAAAGGTGCTGCTATTCTTCAATAGTGTCGAACAAACTTGCAGTAGTAACCTGTCAAACCCAAAAATCCTCTAAGATTCTTCAATGTTTTCGGAATCATCTAGTCCATCATGGCCTTAATCTTGTTAGGGTCTACCTTAACACCTTCATGAGATACAATATGACCCAAATAATCTACCTCCTTCACTCCAAAGAAACATTTGGATGGTTTGGCTTATAGTTGTTGCTCCTTTAGTAGTTGTATCACCTTGTGAACATGTTGCACATGATCCTCCCAAGACTTGCTATAGATTAGTATATCATCAAAAAATACTAACACAAATTTTCGAAGGAAGGGCTTGAAAATGGAATTCATCAACCCCTGGAATGTGGAAGGTGCATTTGTAAGGCCAAAAGGCATGACCAAAAATTCATAATGACCTTCATGAGTTCAGAATGTTGTTTTTGGGATATCTTCTCCCTTCATTCTAATCTAATGATACCCTGAACGAAGATCCAATTTTGTGAAATAGATTTCTCCATGTAGTTCATCTAACAATTCATCAATGATGGGAATAGGAAACTTATCTTTAATAGTGATATTATTGATCTCTCTATAATCTGGACACATACACCATGAGCTATCTTTCATGAATACCATTACCACTGGTGCAGAGTAAGAACTTTGGCTAGGTATAATAATGCCAGCCTCTAAAATTTCTTCAACCATGCACTCAATTTCACTCTTCTGGGCATAAGGGTATCTGTATGGCCTGATGTTAGGAGGAACACTCCCAGGAATTAGGTGAATTTCATGATAATGATTTTGAGTGGGTGGAAGACATTTGGGAATATCTTCAAATACTTTGGAATGCTTATCAATGATCCCTTGGAGATCTTGAGGAATATATGGATTAGATGTTTGAACATCTAGTGAGCATAGTTGTGCAATAATGCCTTGATGCCCCCTTTTCAATAATTTTGTCATGCCATTAGAGCTTATCACCTTACTGGGTTTCCCTATGATACCTCTTAACTCAATTTCTTTTCATTCCATTGAAAATTTCATGAAAAGTTCTTGAAAATTAGAATCCATTGTTCCTAATGATTGTAACCATTGGATTCCTGGTACAACATCAACACCACCCATGGGTATGAAAATTATTGGACCATTCATTACATATTCCCCCATAGTAAGATTGATATTATTGCATTTTCCTGAGCAATTGATAGTTCCTCCATCTGCAATCATTACTTGAAATTATGGCGCTGGATATACAAAGCAATTGAGAGATTTGGCTAATTTATAGTGAATGAAATTATGAGTATTGCTAGAATCAATGAGGACTATTATCTTTTTGTTTTCGATGTATCCTTCGATCTTGAGGGTTTGAGGAATGCTAATTCCAACCAATGGATTACACGATATCGTGGGAGTCAAATCTTCAGACGATATTTCTTCTATGTTTTCATCTTGAGATGGTTCTTGTTCTTGTTCTTCTTCCTCTTCACAATCTATGTAGAATAATTTCTTCTCACCACACTTATGTCCCTTACTGTACTAGCTGTCACAATTAAAGCATAAACCTTTTGCTTTTTTTTCCTCCAATTGTTGAGGTGTCAACCTTGTAGGTTGAGGTGTTTTAGAAGAAGGAGCATTATTCTCTCTATAGATGTTGGGATTGGTCCTTCTAGTAGCCATAGCCATATGTTTACTTTCAACATTTCTTGCCACCTTAAATGCATTCTCCAATGATTTGGGTTCCTAAGGGAGAACCTCATGTTGAATGTTATCCTTTAAAGTTCTTATGAATACATCATTCAAGTGCTCATCTGGAAGATCTATTACCTTTATATTCAATCTTTGGAAGCTCTCAATGTGCTCTGTAACTGAACCATTTTGCTTGAGATTTATGAATTGGCTAAAGAAGGTATTGCTCCTTGTATCCTCATAGTGTGCTATCATTTCTACAATGAAAATTGTCCAAGTGACGAGTGATTTGTGATAACAAAGCCATCGATACCATACAAATTGATTGATTTCTAAATATAAAGAAGCAATTCGTACCTTTTGTGTATGTGGTACATTATGTAGATCAAAGAATTGCTCCATCTGAAGTATCCATGTGATTGGGTCCTTGCCATTAAACTGTCTCATATCGATCTTAGGAACGTGGTTGGTCTTCAACCCAAAGTTGGAATTTCTCCATTCTTGATTCACCTTCCTTGTTTCCTCATCATGAATTTCATGCGATACATTTTCACTTTCAGGTGTCCTCTCTATTATGAAATTTTTCAATCCTTCCATGATCTCCCCTTTTAAACCCTCCATCATCTCTTGTAGTTCATATTTTGATACCGTCTTCTTTTGTAAATCATTTATGTCCCTACGCATTTCTTCACCTTCATCAAGAGTTCATGTAGGATTATCTGGAGGCTTATTTGGTGTAGAAGTTCCCTTTTTGGGTGGCATGTTGGCCAAGTATCACTTTTGAACCTTGGTTTTGAGGTGGTTCCGCTAAACAATATTTCTTCTGCCGTATCTCCAAAGTTTCGGCTCTTCTGGGTATGCAAGATTATTTTTTGTATTTCTCTGATATTTATTCTCTGCAATTCCACAGGTTTGATCAAAATTGGATGTGCCAAGTAGATTTTACATTAAATTCCCCACAACTTGCTGATTTTTGGCCTTTCCGGGAGATGTCACTTGTATAGCATTCCCTACAAAAAATAATTGATATAAAATTCTAAAACGCATACCAGAAATACTATAGACTATCCACTATCCAATGCAACTAGTTTCACTCAATTTGGATACTCTAGTAAGAAGTTATGATTGTTTTACCTAGAACACCTTATTGAGACTAGTCAGATACCCTATCTTCCATAGGCTGTATATAAAAATATGAGACGACCCAGAATCTAAAAGTTTACCACAGATACTTTACTAATTTATGTGAATATCCTTCGGAGTTCAGGGTTTGAAACGTGACAGAAAAAAATTTATAGCGAAAATTCCGCAATGACTCAGTTCAGGATGATTCCAAAACCCTATCTTGCAAAGGTTGTATCTTCAAAATTATAAGGCCTCAGGAGATGAAATTTTAACCCAACGTACCTTGATCTGTCTAATAAATATACTCTAAACCGTTGCTTTTGAAACATTGTAGAAAACAAATTATAGCGAAAATTCCAAGGTGTCTTAGATGTAGCAGCGAAACTCCAAGACCTTGAGCTCTGATACCATATGTTAAGAACCAAATATCAATATAACATATAAAAACCTTAGAATAAGTACATAACACCTTGAAAAAGAGATAAATTCAGATAATAAGCCTCTTTGAGGGGGGCAACCTCTTGATGCCCACATAAATGTACAATTCCAAGATGATTCCAAATGAAAATGTCTCCTTGGTATATATAGGAGAATATGAGGTATAATTACAAATGATGGAATAAATCCGACATAAATAAAATAACATTACTAATGTAATATTCCCCAATCAAGGGGTAATGAGCCAATATTAGGGCTTAACACTAAAAGTGAACTAAAACAATGCATCCGCCAATAGAACTCTCCAGAGGATAAAGGCTATATCAGGCGATGAATCTGAGTTATTCTTAAATTTAAATAGAGTGTAGGAATATAAAGAAAACAAATAAATCCATCAGAGCATTACCGAAATGAATTTTGAATTAGTTAAGAAGAAAATCACACAGTTTGAATTTCTTAAGCCAAGAGCATCACAAGATGAATTCTGGGCTTTTAACTCTCCAATTTAAACAAAAGAAAATGTAAATGAAGTAACAAGTCACATGAAATACATACAATGAAAGGAAACAAAGCTCATATCACCACCCTTTAGAATCTTTTCATAGAGACTTCAAAATCTTCCGCATTTATATTCAATTCAGATTCAGAAAATTTACAAAATAGAGTCTGATACAACCAAAAGGTGCTCTTGCACTTCTGCCAACATTAATTCATTCAATTAACCCAATACTTATACAATTTGATCAAAATAACTGAAACTGAAGTGTTTCAACTTCCAAAATAGTTTTGACTGACAGTTCAGTATACGAAACGATTTATAATGATTGACAAAAACGTTTCAAAATTATGTGAAATTTCTCTTTCTGTTTGGTTTCTTTCCCACCATCTATCTCGCTCTAGTCTTCTGTCTGATCTGCAAATATGATGACACTTGGGGATCACATACTCTCTCCAACGATATTGCACTTTGTCTTACCCAACCACATGATTTCCTTCCATTGCGAATTAGAGGGGATTCTACAATCCATCATCTCTTTAATCAAAATCTCCAAGTCAATGCACATGGCATATGACATAGTCGACATGCCGACTTTCACTGTTTTGAACTTATTCAAAATTTCAAAGTCTGTAGCCAAATATTTCAACCAGACTTGGGCCTTTCAGACTTTCTTCCATGGACTCAAATTTAGAATGGTCCATTCTACACTGCACAAGGAGAGTATTGTAATCTTCCTGATTTTATAATGAACCTTTGTCATCCCAAAATGATGGGAGGCCTTTGATAAAAAATTGTTCAAATGCATCTTTAAACTCCTGTATGTTGTGCTCCATCTGCATAGCTTTGTTTTGGAACAATCTGAGCAGGTTATGTTTGGTGATGAATTTCCTAGCTGAAATGATCAACACAGTCCTTTATTTTACCCCGATATTTTGAAGATCGACACTTGGCACAAAATTTAGCAAGCCAATAACATTTTGGTCCCATTCTGAGGGATTCTTGGCTAACACTTCATTAACAATGACACGCGTGCTCCGAGATGTAGTAGCCACACTGTCTTTTTCATTTATAAAATTTAGATAAACCTTGAATTTAGCAGCTTCTACAACAATAACATCCCATATGACATGTTTGGCTCCTTGCAATAATGTTTTTCTCTTTAACATGGTTTTCAACTTGCTCACCCTCTCTTGCAAATATTGATTATCTCTGTGAAGTTGAGACATATTATCATCTTTCACCTTCATCTCTTGTTTCAAATTTTCTATAACCTCGTTGAGACCTTTGATCTCCCTTGTTTTGATGCTTACCTGGGACATATCTTGGACCAACCCTTCAGTGCTAGATCCAACCTTTGTATTAGTAGGTACAATGACAGCCATATCTGATGTCATTTCTTGTGCCTATGACCAATTCTCTTTATCTTTTTTCAACTATAGCACTTTAGCTTTGTAATTGAGTGCCTCTTGTCTGAATGTTTCTTTCTCTTGTTCCAAAGCAGTCGGTTCTGCTGTTTGTGGATGTTCTGTAGGTTACATCTTCAACTTTTTCTTTAAGCTTTGAATCATCTTATCCTTTTCATCCAGAGAAGATTTCACCCCTTGAGGACCTTCAAACTCTATCCTTTTGACCTGTGTCATCCAGGCTTTGCTAGATGCCTTTTCCCGTTTGAATTGTCCATCTAGTTTGACTGCATGTGTTGTCAATCTTGTAACCCTCAGACATAAACTCAAATAATTAGAATACAACATATCACTGAAATTTCTGTGGAACTTTATTTTGTTAGGGGCACCAATATTTTCATAGTGAATTTTAATCTCAGATACCTTATCATCATCATCCATTGCTATATTAAATGTTTTGTTTTCCACATCTCCGACTGAGAGTAAGGAAGCTTTAAACTGGGAAGTCTTTTCCACTTTAGCAAAAAGGTCCCTTATTTCACTGTTGGCCATACTTCCCTTCACAACATACTGGTTCATTAAATATTCCTTGGACTGATAAACTTCCCTAGGTGTCTGGCTAAATACATGTTTCCTGCTACTAAAAACCTTTGTGATGCTTTGAGTTTGTGGCTTGTTTTCTGTACCCGCTTCTTCATTCTTGGATACACCTTCTACCATTTCCATGCATGTTTTCTCTTTGGGCTCTTCTTTTTCTAGGTCAACTATTTGAGATGATGATGTGATTTTCATATTATTGAGAATATCTTGCTGGCTGCCGGCACCCAGGGCCTTTGAACTACTCCTTTTATTGTAGACGCTCATTTTAGGATCTTTGATAATCAACTTAGGAGAAAGTTTCTGTGTTGGGATTTGCTGAGAAGCTGACTCCATTTGTTTTGTTTGATCATGCTACATAGTGAACTCCATATCTAAATAGGTTTCTAGATTGGCCAACTTATTGAATCCTTCAACATGCTCGTGTTCATAGGGGCCTTGTCTGCTTGCCAATATCCTCTTTGATATGATCTGGTGTGGGTTGTATTTTCTTCCTTGCAAATGTGTGAACCCAAATTCATTGAGTTTGGATTGAATTTGAGGCAAGCAAGACTTGTTATTCACCACAAAGGGACCTACTATGAAAGGAAAGTTTAGATTAGAAGCCTTGTGTGGTTTCAAAAAATGCCCAGTCTCTAAGATGATCCTCTATCTTATGAAATCCAAAGCAAAGACTCTAGGAGTAAAAAAAACTGGTAAAAGATAAGGTCCTTCTTGGTATCCATATACCCAAATCACAGTGGATTGTATGAACAACATCCAGTCTTTTACCCCGCTCTCTGGATTTGGTTGCAAACTGCTTTTAATTTATTCCAGGACCCTTGGCAAGTCCGAACTGAAAATAGGACAATACGCCCTGGACATAATCTTATTGATGAAAATAAGCATGGTGATTCTTTTACACTCGATTGAAATAAATGCAGTCTCAGGAAATCTGGTTCTGTTAGATTCCAGGAACATTCTCAACAAGTGTGTGTAGTATCTGAAGTTCCTCATTGAGTTGAAGTTAATCAACTGCTGATGCATATTGTCGACAATAAATTTGTCAAAACTGACACAGACTGACTGACGAGAATCTGACATAAATAAAGTCAACATGAAACCTAACATGACTTCTACCATAAACTTGTCATTGTCCAACCCCAAAATTTGACTCAATAGAGAACAAGCCCACTGGACTTCTATGACCATGACACTTACACTGGAAGGTAATGAAAGACTCTTTGAATGGTGTTCAGGTTTGATGATGATTCATAGAAACTAGGTTTTTACTTCTGGTGGGCATGCTCTATAAATTGTGATCATATTTTGTTCCTCGAAGGGCTCTGACACTGTGAAGTAGGACTCTGGTATACTAAGGGTGTGCCGAAGCGATGGACTATCTATTTTGTATAAAACCTCTGACCCTAATTTCCCTGGAATAGATGTTATGTTCATTGAAATTGATTTTGAGAAAGGATATGATAAGGTAGAGTGCTATTTCATCCTTTCCAAGTTAAAACCTCCAAGATTTGGGTCTTTCTTTGTTAAATAAGTTGATAGTAGATTTTGTTGGATTTTTAGCATGCCCTTCCAACAATCAATGCAAAATGGAAGTAGTTACTTTGGTCCACTCTAATATCTATCAAGTATTCCCCTTTACACTCACCTTGTATGTAATATATGCCAAACCCCTGATTTATCTTGTTTTCAATTGATTTAGCCACTAGCTAATTAAAATGATTACTTTACTTGGAGTTGATGCATACCAACTAGAAAATGACCATTTTGATGATGATTCTTCCCTTACCCTCCTTTAAGGTCAAATACTTTTGGATAACACTATGTACTAAATCCAAATTTTGTGTGTTCCATTTTGTGATATAAAATAATATGTTCATTGTACCTCCACCAACCAAATTAGTTAGGAAAATAAGGAAAATAATATTTCCCATTTCACTCACATAATATAGACTAATATAAAACTTTGGAAACATTACCAGAACTTTGGTTGATTTTATTTGAAGCATATGTCACCATGCAAAAATGCAACAAAATTTTCTATAGGCTTCTTGGATTTTTTGTAATAACTTCAATATGTCATAAACACATGATGATCAAGATTGTCTACCATTGGATGTGGCTTTGAAATATAGATAATGATTATATGACTTGAATTTGCAAACCATTGAAAAAGATGTTTCAATCATAGGAACCTTCAAAGGAACATGAGTTGGACATGATTTTTTTTTTTGTATGTATTGTTGTTCAACCTCATTCAAGAACATTTGAGGGCATGTGGATGTGTGTTGACTCTAAATGAACCAACATCACACTACTGAAAAGGGTTGATTACAAGTCCCATCTATTAATGAAATTATTGTAAATTCTAACCTTGTACAATGTCTACTGTAAACAGATATTCAGAAAAGAATAGAGAAGATACAATGTAAAATACAAACATTACACAAAGATTTTTCCCCTGGAAACCCAAACCAGGAAAACCAACATATATTATATTCATACATTGTGTTACATTGTTTACAATACAATATACATATAGGAGCTAGCGGCATCCAAAACCCTAACCCAATGACTTGGATTAGTCCAAAACACTAATTCCTTAACTGGAAATAGAAAAACCATCGGAAAAAAACCATGTGCCGAAAAACCACCTAAATACATGACACGTTTCCCTAGGTAGGTGTCACTACTACTCGTGCAAAGAATATAACACATACCCAAAAATTATCATGCAATTTATATAAGGTAATGTGGGACTTTTCCACACCAAGTAGGTCGTTGAGCATGACTTAGATATAAAATTCAAAACAAAAATACATAGTGTTTTAGGCTTCACAACATGTGGAAGCTACTACTAGAACCTAAAAATGTTATCTTTGTTTTTTCATTGATAATGGTTGACCTACCTATTGAAATAAGATGTAGTCCTCTTCAGGGTCTCAGATCATATATGTCCTCTACATGGTTATGATTAAATTCCATGCATTTCTCATTTGATGGACCCTTCTCCAATCATATCCTTTATCCATAATTCTAATTTGTCCCACCTTAACACGGTGCTTATTGCAAGGAGATTAGAAATGTTCTCTATAGCCCACTATGACATATATGTTGTCATATGGTCATGTTACAAGAAAACAAATATAAAAACAAAACCATCCATCTTAAACCCAGATCTATCAAGAATGGAGATGGATCAACTTTATTGAGACCTGGAATTAAATAATAAAAAAAATTATAGTTGAAGAAATTTGATCGCTTGTTGTGCTTGATAGATCCGGTTTTAAGATGGATCTACATTAGTTTATTTTTATTTTTATATGTTGTCACATACATATGTAACACCATCTATGTCATAATCATTCATAAATCACCAACTACTCTTAGTGCAATTAAAATATATTCATGTGTTTTCCAACACCCATGAGAAGAACATCCACTGTCTTGACTAAGTATTTACAACTTTGAAAAATTAAAAGATAGTAATGAATCTAAATAAGTTTAAATTAAGGTTCCAAGAAGTTGATTATATTAAATTATGTGAGAACCAATATGGAATCAACATTTATTTGACAAAGATTTATTTGATAAATTCCAGTTTCCAAATAACATTCATGAATAATGAAGTTTCGTATGAATGGAAACCTATTTATTTAAATTGTGTGAAATATTTTCCTATATTGTACACCCACTCATTCTAGAATGACCATATTTAGTTTAGTTTGACAAATTGTACAACGGGAAGAATTCAATTAGATAAATATATACTGGCCATTGTTTTCCTTGCAATACATTAAATTCAACAAGTTCTTAATGTTGATGTGTATGTTTTTGGATATGTGACTGGCTGAATTTTGATGCAATACAAAATAGTTGTTGCATACCACTCTATGATATTTTAAGGCATAGGTCTAAAATATTTTGTATATGATTGTAAGATATACATTTGACTATGTAAGTTGTTAAACATTAACCATGTTCCATTCTTAGTAAAGACAAGATCATGCACACCAACCTTAATACTCTCTACTTCTATATATAGATGAAGATATAATGAATTTAACTAAGCATAAGTAATGTATTTATTCTTTAAGTAGATCCCTTATTAAATATTTAAATATTTCACATTATTATTCTAATTTGTGTAACCAAAGGAGATCATTGGATCTAATTATTACACAAAGAAAATCATTCCAAAATTGATTGACACTTTAGAGTGGAGAGGATGGTTGTTAAACTATAAATGTGTTGTTTCAAGTTAAATATGGCATAAATGGGGGCAAGGATTTTTTGAATTCATCCCATCTATCGAATACCAAACTTTACAAAATGGAAATGGTCATGCTAGTTAGCAAATCAAAGGAGATATCCATTAATGTGCCATGGATGCAAATGGAGTAAGAGTACTAGAGAAATAAAAAGTATGTGGGTAGATGATCAAGCTCACTTATTCATTACTTTAACCCCAAAATAAGGAGTGACGGTTGCATGGAAGGATATACTTAAATAAATATGTTGCAGTGACTACCATGTTTGAGTCTAAGCTTTTTCTATTCATATTCTTATCCATCCTATCCAACTCAATTCATTCCAAAACTTCATAAACCCTTCCTTCCCTTATGAGATGATATTATATTAGATAGTGATAGTTACTGAGCAAACTTCTGTAATTGTAAATTTTAACCTTGTACAATTAATTAATGAAAATGGATTCTTAATAAAAATTTAAAATTATGAGATGATATTATATTAGATAGTGACAGTGACTGAGAAAAATTCTGTAATTGTAAATGGATTCTTAATAAAAATTGAAAAGATACAATGGAACACACTCACACAAACACAAACACATTACATATATATTTTACCCTGGAAACCCAAATCGAGAAAACCAACAACATGTTCAGAGCCACACCTCTAATTCTTATTTATCAACCTTCATTTTTTATAATAATATATATCCTCGCACGCCTAATGCAATGCATAAACTAAGTTTGGTCATGCAAAAAATATAACACATACCCAACATTCTGCCACTTTTTGTTTTATTTGTACATAAGGGGTCACTTGATGACAAAGTCAATAATCTAGGGAAAAATGCCCATTGTTTCTTTACGCCGAGAAAAATTCTTAGTGCTCACATACTTTTTCAATGAATCTACAAAATTCTTCAAAGTGTCCACCTTCATCAACAACACCTTATTGTATTCAACCATGCCTCTCACAAAGTGACATTGAACATCAATATGCTTTGACTTTGAATGATAAGTCTAGATCTTTTCGAGGAAGATTCCACTCTGACTGTCACAATCTATTCTTACATCTTGATGTTCAAACCCAATACCTGAAAAAAATATTTATAAACATATTTATTCCTTCCTTGCATGAGTGGCTACTATGTATTTAGATTCTATAGTTGAGAGTGCCACTACAAACTATATTTTTCTCATCCAACTATTTTCCCCTCTAAATAGGTTAAACACATACCCACTTGTATATCTTATGCGATCTAGATATCCAACCCAGTCTACATGAAAGCCATGCATGTCCATTACTCTGTCTAATACTGGTCTTCCTTGATAGCACAATCCATAAGTAGTACACCCCCTGTGTACTCACGATCCTCTCTACTAACTTCATCACAACTTCACCCTTAGATTATGCCACGCAATCCTGAATCAATGGTTATCTTATCACTCAGGAAAATCCCTCATATGAATACCTCTGAAATATATGGGACGTAAACATTCTTTTGTGCTTAGACATAAATATTTGTACTCATATTTATTTAGAAAAACACTCTCATTCTCATGAGTGCCTTCCACTGAGCTCTTCAACACTGCGTGGTACTTATTAATCCTACAATCAAGAGATTATTTCACAAACTCATAAATCCTCCCACATATACAAGGAATTATAAATCCAAATGCATGGTCTCTCCTAGATACATGCCCACCTACAAATGATCACAATTTACAACACGACCTTCCACGGGCTCATGCCACATGAGCTTACAATTTTTTGTGTTTCTAGGACAAAGTCCCGACAACCTGAACTGCTTCTCTCTCTAACTACCTCACACGATCTATCTTCTTGATAGTTCTGAAAGTTCCCTGCAATCTATTTAATGCTATGCTTTATTCATTCAAAAATTGTTTTCTTTAGTTTCCCAGTGGATGCATGACGTCCTTTCACCTTCCATCTTCAAATTCATCCTTTCCTCGATGAATCTTCATCTACACACGACCTTCCATCTTCCACTAGCATCACACTCTTCATCAATGTGTCATTTCTATTTATAACAGTTCGTGTTCTCCTACCATACAATTTTCTTCTACTTCTTCTTTAGAAACGTGTCCATCCTATAACAATTCTCCCAACTAGAATCTATAAAATGATTACGATCTATAGAAATGTCATCACTCTCCTCAATATGTCACATTTTAATGTGTATTATTTCCTATAGCACCAATATCTATCATAACATCTTTGTCATGTACTAAATTTTCCCTTACTGTGTCATCCCTAGGATGACCAAGATGCTCATGCATCAAACTCCCTAGGGTTTTAAAGAAATCATGCCCTCATGATTACAAGGTAAATCATTCACATCTACAACTACGCAATGAAAAATTCATCATTGTTGCACTCCAAACTCTACAATTCTCCTTTCTATACACTTCAATATGTAAGAAATCTTCCTTTGACACACATTCATTCTTCCAACTCATTGTTTTCCCTTGTTGCACCTCATCTGCAACAATAAAACAATACTCTTGTCATAAATAATTGGAAATTTCATCTCATTCCTACTACAACTCAAGTTCCTACAACAACTCACCTTTTGGTACCGCTACCCTCTCTGTCTCTCTTTATTCATTACCACAAGCACATGTTATGTGCTCCTCAGTCATGCATCACTTGCACAACTCGAACTGAGTCATGTCTTATCCAAGACCTCCCACTGCCATTTTTCATGCAGTTTACAAAGTGCCATCAATGAAACCAACCACTCATGCTAGAATCCACACGACATGAAGTCACATTCTCTGATGTTACATCTCCCTTGAATTAATCCACAACTACACACAAACTACCCAAGTCAAAATATTTTCCAGCATATTCACATCCTTGAAAAATTACTAGAGACATCCCTTCAAAAACCTTCTTCTTCATGTAACACATTCACATTTGGTCTTACACAACCTTTAATCCTTCTAACATTTCTCTGCAACATGTCTTCTTCCTCAGGAGATTTTAAATCTTCTCCCTTTCTCTGTCAGCAACATCTTCATTAGATTCCTCCTCTTCTAGACTATATGTTCATCCCGTTACACATAATTTTTGTCATCCCTATGACCGTTAATGATGTAAACCTATCAGTTTCCTTTGGAGAGGTCAGTGGCTTGAGTTCCTGAAGAAGAAAGGGAGAAGAACTTTTCCTTAGAAAAGAAGTTGATTTTTCCTTTGTAAAAACCCTATAAAAAAGGAAGTTCGCAGGCTGCATTATAGCTAGGTCACGAGGAGTTCACAGTCTGCTCTATAGGCAGGGTGCGAGAATGCTCATACGTGGGAAAAATGAGCGTTTTCTCGAATCTTCTAGAAGGAGAAACTTCCATGGTGAGGTGGAATCCGAATGGTTTGGATCTTAATCACTTTCATGATTTAGTGGGATCATCCTAACCTCCTCACCTTATCCTCTTCAACTTATAAAAGGAGAGAAGATATCATGGAGAAGGACTAAGTTGGATTTGTCTTGGAATTATTAGCTTGGTTGGAGTGGTTTTGAGTTTTGCCTTTGTCAAGATAGATTGTGAATATTATCAGATCTGTGCTCTCAGAATTCTTGGAATGGAAGTGTGTGGGGAACAAAGGACAGTTGGAAGGGATCTTACGACATCAAGGCCATAGCTGTAATCTCTCTTTCACATTTAATATGATACAGTAATATGATTCTTTCCTATAAATCTTGTTGTGTTTTACTGTATGATTCCTTGATAACATACATAGGTTTATATTGAGTTTATGTTATTACTATCACTTTGGTTGGTTGCATTCTTTTGGAGGTTCATCATTATATGAGTGTTGGAATAGATCTAGGATGGCAATGGAGAGAGGAAGCGACGTTTAAATGGTATGTCACCTATCCCTCTTTAGTTAGTAAATTCAATATTTAAAACTTAAGGAAAGCGTCATGTTCTGGTGTGTTTTGTTCTAGATCTAGGTGGATATAGTGAGATCAATTAGTGTCCGCACCAACCGATTTATCCGATAACAAAATTGGTGACCGTACTGGGGAATAGATTGTTTCCTAGTTAGTCTAGTTTTGCTTCCTTTGATTGCTTGTTTTCGGGTTTATGAGTCTGTGGGACATCCATCTAAAATCTATGGATATAGAGGTTCACTTAGATTCCCTGTCCTTTTTCAAAATTTTCTTTGATTATAGACATTCTCGCACTGTACCTCTCTATAGCCTGTGAAAACCATTGATTTTCGCACCCTGCTATTAGATCCAGTGCAAACTTCTCGCACCCTACTAGTGTCTAGCTTGCGAGAATACCTAATTATCGCACTGTACTCTACTGCCAGACTACAAACTTAACTTTTTTGGATTGGGTCTTGTCATCTTTTGATGACCTAGTTTTGCTTTGATCAGCTGGATTGAGATTTTGGAGGGGGCAACCTCCTTATTCCCACATAAATATACAATTCCAAGATGATTCCAAATGAAAATGTATCCTTAGTATATATAGGAGACTAGGAGGTATAATTACAAATAATGGAATAAAGTTGACATAAATAAAATAACATTACTAATGTAATATACCTTAATTAAGGGGCAATGAGCCAATATTATGGATTAACATGCCCCTCCCCTTGAGACAAGTGTTGTCCGCAACGCTTGAGTAACTTTGGATGCTTCTGTATAAAAGACTCATCTTCCCAAGTGGAATCTTCAGCCGGTAGTTTCCTCCATTTAATGAGATACTCTGAAATGGATCTATTCCTTAGCTGGCGAACTCTTGTGTCAGTGATGGCTTCAGTCTCCAATATGATTTTTTCTTCCTCGTCAAGTTCTAGAAATATAGTTTGAACTAGGATCTTGTCGCCTATAACCTTCTTTAAGCATGAAACATAGAAAACTGGGTGTACTCGTGAAGATGCAAGCAACTCCAATTTGTATGCCATAGTACCAATCTTTTGCAACACCTTATAAGGGCCATAGTACTTTGGTGATAATTTATTATCCTTTTTGTCTTGCTTGAGGGACATCTGTTTGTATGGTTGTAGTCTTAAAAACACCCAATCGCCTACTTCAAAACTTCTTTCAGTACGATGTTGATCTGCTTGTTGTTTCATGCGATTTTGTGCCATGGTAAGGTTGTCCTTTAAGATTTGGAGAACTTGTTATTGATGTTTGATGTGATCTTCCATTGCTTGAACCTTAGATTTTTCTTTTAGAGAAGAAGTGATGGAAGGAGGGTGGTATCCATAGAGTGCCATAAATGGTGTCATTTTTATTGTAGTATGAAAGGAAGTGTTATACCACCATTCTGCCAAGGGTAACCATTTGAACCATTGTGTTTGTTTATCAGAGACAAAGCAATGAAGGTAGCCTTGCAAACATTTGTTCACTATCTCGGTTTTTCCATCAGATTGAGGATAATAGGATGAACTATGAGCCAATTGAGTACCCAAACAAGAAAATAATTTTGTCCAAAAATGTCCAGTGAAGATGGGATCTTTGTCACTTACAATAATCTTTTGGCTGCCATGTAGCTTTTGAACTATATCCATGAATGCAGTGGCAACTGTACTAGCTTTGAAGGGATGAGAGAATGCATAAAAGTGTGCGTACTTGGTTAGTCTATCAACAATCACCATGATGACACTCTTTCCTTCAGACTTCAGTAACCCTGTGATGAAATCCATGGAAACCTCCTCCCAACACTGAATTGGGATGGATAATGGTTGTAAAAGACCTGGGGTCTTAATTGTTTCCACCTTATTTTTTTGGCAAAATGAACATTCTTCCACAAACCTTTGAACATCAATTTTAAGGCCATCCCCCAAAAAATCCTTGAATCTATGGTAGGTTTTCAAAAATCCCGAGTGCCCTCCTACTGGAGAGGTGTGCAATTCCAATAATACCTTTTGTTTGAGTTGGGAGTTCTTACATAAATATAAGCGATATTTGTAGCATAGTGAATCATTTTTCCATGTAAATGTATCTTATGCACTAGAATTGTGCTGCAACCTTTGAATGAGAGTCCACACTTTTTCATCATTCTTTCATTCATCCCTTGCTTCTATTATCCAATTGGGTTGGATGATTGAGATAGCACAGAGAAAGGCCTCAACATCTTCATCCTCTCTTTAGAGTGCATCTGCCATAACATTTTGCTTCTCCTTTTTATAGACAATTTCAAAATCATAACCCAATATCTTGGCTACCCATTTTTGTTGTTCTTCTGAAGATAGTCTTTGTTCCAAGAAGTATTTAAGACTATCATGATTTTTTTTGACGTTGAAGTGCCTACCTATTAGGTAAGGACGCCATTTCTTGAATTCATGTAGTATTGCCATCATTTCCTTCTCATAAATGGGTTTGTGTATGTCCTTTCCCTTGAGTGGTCGACTTTCAAAAGCCAGGGGCCTTCCTTCTTGAATTAGGACAACACCAATTCCATTTCCCAAGGCATCACATTCGACAATAAAGTTTTTTGTGAAGTCTAGAGTGGTCAAGACAAGAGCTTTGCACATCACCTCTTTAAGTTGTTCAAAAGCTTTAGTTGCCTCTGGAGTCCATGAAAATGCATCCTTCTTAGTTAGTGTCATTAAAGGTGCTGCTATTCTTCCATAGTGTTGAACAAACTTGCGGTAGTAACCTGTCAAACCCAAAAATCCTCTAAGATTCTTCAACATTTTGGGAATCGTCTAGTCCATCATGGCCTTAATCTTGTTAGGGTCTACCTTAACACCTTCATGAGATACAATATGACCCAAATACACTACCTCCTTCACTCCAAAGAAACATTTGGATGATTTGGCTTATAGCTGTTGCTCCTTTAGTAGCTGTATCACCTTGTCAACATGTTGCACATGATCCTCCCAAGACTTGCTATAGATTAGTATATCATCAAAAAATACTAACACAAATTTTCGAAGGAAGGGCTTGAAAATGGAATTCAACAACCCTTGGAATGTGGAAGGTGCATTTGTAA
>ML780764.1:867244-886846 GCA_009831015.1 Picea engelmannii
ATTCATAATGGCCTTCATGAGTTCAGAATGTTGTTTTTGGGATATCTTCTTCCTTCATTCTAATCTGATGATACCCTGAACGGAGATCCAATTTTGTGAAATAGATTGCTCCATGTAGTTCATATAACAATTCATCAATGACGAGAATAGGAAACTTATCTTTAGTAGTGATATTATTGATCTCTCTATAATCTGGACACATACACCATGAGCTATCTTTCTTGAATACCGTTACCACTAGTACAGTGTAAGAACTTTGACTAGGTCTAATAATGCCAACCTCTAAAATTTCTTCAACCATGCACTCAATTTCACTCTTCTGGGCATAAGGGTATCTGTATGGCCTGATGTTAGTAGGAACACTCCCAGGAATTAGGTGAATTTCATGATCATGATTTCGAGTGGGTGGAAGACCTTTGGGAATATCTTCAAATAATTTGGAATGCTTATCAATGATCCCTTGGAGATCTTTAGGAATATATGGATTAGATGTTTGAACATCTAGTGAGCATAGTTCTGCAATAATGCCTTGATGTCCCTTTTTCAATAATTTTGTCATGCCATTAGAGCTTATCACCTTACTGGGTTTCCCTATGATACCTCTTAACTCGATTTCTTTTCCTTCCATTGAAAATTTCATGAAACTTTCTTGAAAATTAAAAGCCATTGTTCCTAATGTTTGTAAGCATTGGATTCCTAGTACAACATCAACACCACCCATGGGTATAGAAATCATTGGACTATTCATTACATATTCCCCCATAGTAAGATTGATCTTATTGAATTTTCCTGAGAAATTGATAGTTCCTCCATCCGCAATCATTACTTGAAATTATGGCGCTAGATGTACAAAGCAATTGAGAGCTTTGGCTAATTTATAGTGAATTAAATTATGAGTACTTCCAGAATCATTTAGGACTATTACATTTTTGTTTTTGATGTATCCTTCGATCTTGAGGGTTTGAGGAATGCTAATTCCATCCAATGCATTACATGATATCGTGGGAGTCAAATCTTCAGACGAAATTGCTTCTGTGTTTTCATCTTGAGATGGTTCTTCTTCTTGTTCTTCTTCCTCTTCACAATCTATGTAGAATAATTTCTTCTCACTAGCCTTATGTACCTTACTATACTAGCTGTCACAATTAAAGCATAAACCTTTTGCTTTTCTTTCCTCCAATTGTTGATTTGTCAACCTTGTAGGTTGAGGTGTTTTAGAAGAAGGAGCATTATTCTCTCTATAGATGTTGAGATTGGTCCTTCTAGTAGCCATAGCCATATGTTTACTTTCAACATTTCTTTCCACCTTAAATGTATTCTCCAATGATTTGGGTTCCTAAAGGAGAACCTCATGTTGAATGTTATCCTTTAAAGTTCCTATGAATACATCAATCAGGTGCTCATCTGGAAGATCTGTTACCTTTATATTCAATCTTTGGAAGTTCTCAATGTGCTCTGTAACTGAACCCTTTTTCTTGAGATTTATCAATTGGCTAAAGAAGGTATTGCTCCTTGTATCCTCATAGTGTGCTATCATTTCTTCCGTGAAAATTGTCCAAGTGACGAGTGATTTGCGAGAACAAATCCACCGATACCATACAAATT
This sequence comes from Picea engelmannii, assembly GCA_009831015.1. Lineage (NCBI taxonomy): Eukaryota > Viridiplantae > Streptophyta > Pinopsida > Pinales > Pinaceae > Picea > Picea engelmannii. The sequence goes on from ML780764.1 coordinate 868,850, forward strand.
GATTGATTTCTAAATATAAAGAAGCAATTCTTACCTTTTGTGTATGTGGCACATTATGTAGATCAAAGAATTGCTCCATCTGAAGTATCCATGTGATTGGGTCCTTTCCATCAAACTCCCTCATATCGATCTTAGGAACGTGGTTGGTATTCAACCCAAAGTTGGAATTTCGCCATTCTTGATTCACCTTCCTTGTGTCCTCATCATGAATTTCATGGGATACATTTTCACTTTCAGGTGTCCTCTCTATTATGAAACTTTTCAATCCTTCCATGATCTCCCATTTTAAACCCTCCATCATCTCTTGTAGTTCATCTTTTGATACTGTCTTCTTTTTTAAATCATTTATGTCCCTACGCATTTCTTCACCTTCATCAAGAGTCCATGTAAGATTATCTGGAGGCTTATTTGGTGTAGAAGTTCCCTTTTTGGGTGGCATGTTGGCCAAGTATCACTTTTGAACCTTGATTTTGAGGTGGTTTTGCTAAGCAATATTTCTTCTACTGTATCTCCAAAGTTTCGGCCCTTCTGGGTATGAAAATTTATTTTTTGTATTTCTCTGATAATTATTCTCTGCAATGCCATAGGTTTGATCAAAATTGGATGTTCCAAGTAGATTTTACAGTAACTTCCCCACAACTTGTTGATTTTTGGTCTTTCCGGGAGATGTCACTTGTATAGCGTTCCTCGCACAAAATAATCAATATAAAATTCTAAAACGCATACCAGAAATACTACAGACTATCCACTATCCAATGCAACCAGTGTCACTCAATTTGGATACTCTAGGAAGAAGTTATGATTGTTTTACCTGGAACACCTTATTGAGACTAGTCAGATACCCTATCTTCCATAGGGTGTATATACAAATATGAGACGACCCAAAATATGAAAGTTTACCATAAAGAATTTACTAATTTCTATGAATATCCTTTGGAGTTCATGGTCTGAAATGTTACAGAAAAAAATTTATAGCGAAAATTCCGGAATGACTTAGTTCAGGATGATTCCAAAACCCTATCTTACAAAGGCTGTATCTTTGAAATTATAAGGTGTCAGGAGCTGAAATTTTAATCCAACGTACCTTGATTTGTCTAACAAATATACTCCAAGCCGTTCCTTTTGAAACGTTGTAGAAAAAAAGTTATAGTGAAAATTCCAAGGTGTCTCAGATGTAGCAGCGAAACCCTAAGACCTTGAGCTCTGATACCATATGTTAATAACCAAATATAAATATAGCAAAGTACCTAACACATTGAAAAAGAGATAAATTCAGATAATAAGCCTCTTCGAGGGGGCAACCTCCTTATGCCCACATAAATGTACAATTCCAAGATGATTTTCAGCTAGGAAAATCATCACCAAACATAACCTGCTCAGATCAGTCCAAAACAAAACTATGCATATGGAGCACAACATAAAAGAGTTTAAAGATGCATTTGAACAATTTTTTATCAAAGGCCTCCCACCATTTTGGGATGACAAAGGTTCATTATATAATCAAGAAGATTACAATACTCTCCTCGTGCAGTGTTGGGATTTGCTGAGAAGATGACTCCGGTTGTTTTTTTTGATCATGCTGCATAGTGACCTCCATATCTACATAGGTTTCTAGATTGGCCAACTTATTGAATCCTTCAACATTCTCGTGTTCATAGGGGCCTGTCTGCTTGCCAATATCCTCTTTGATATGATCTGGTGTGGGTCGTATTTTCTTCCTTGCAACTGTGTGAACCCAAATTCACTGAGTTTGGATTGAATTTGAGGCAAAGAAGACTTTTTCTTCACCACAAAGGGACCTACTATGAAAGTAAATTTTAGATTAGAAGCCTTATGTGGTTTCAAAAAATGCCCAGTCTCTAAGATGATCCTCTATCTTATGAAATCAAAAGCAAAGACTCTAGGAGTCAAAAAAACTGGTAAAATATAAGGTCCTTCTTGGTAGACATATACCCAAATCATAGTGGATTGTATGAACAACATCCAATCTCTTACCCTGCTCTCTGGATTTTGTTGCAAACTGCTTTTCATTTATTCTAGGACCCTTGGCAAGTCCGAACTAAAAATAAGACTATACACCCTGTACATAATCTTATTGATGAAAATAAGCATGGTGATTCTTTTACACTCGGTTGAAATAAATGTAGTCTCAAGAAATCCGGTTTTGTTAGATTCCAAGAACATTCTCAACAAGTGCGTGTAGTATCTGAAGTGCCTCAGTGAATTGAAAGTAATCAACTGCTGATGCATATTGTCGGCAATAAATTTTTCAAAACTGACACAGACTGACTGACGAGACTCTGACATAAATAAAGTCAACATGAAACCTAACATGACTTCTACCACAAACTTGTCATTGTCCAACCCCAAAATTTGACTCAATAGAGAACAAGCCCACTGGACTTTTATGACCATGACACTTACACTGGAAGGTAATGACAGACTCTTTGAATGGTGTTCAGGTTTGACGATGGTTCGTAGAAACTGGGTTTTTACTTCTGGTGGGCATTCTCTATAAATTGTGATCATATTTTGTTCCTCGAAGGGCTATGACACTGTGGAGGAGGACTCTGGTATACTGAAGGTGTGCTGGAGTAATGGACTGTCTATTTCACATAAAACCTCTGACCCTAATTTATTCAAAATGACTCTTTCTTCCTGAGAATATCGCTCTGCACACTATCTTACAAATTTAGGGAAAGGAAAGACTACTTCTACGATGTAAGGGGTGATGGAGGCTTGAGCCACTTCGAGGAAAGGTATGCACATTCCAACGTTGTCCAAAAAATTCTATCTGGACATAGAGATGGGCGAGACTGTTATCTCTGTGTCGAAAATATCAGAGTCTCTATCAATTAGGGATTCTTCTCTGGAGTAAATGTCTTGCTCATTTACAGATAAGACAACAGGATTAGCTGCCATGGTGAAAAATACCTGTTAAGCAGCGAAATAAACACGAACCTAGTTCATTTATGAGATTGATTTTCAAATGGATTCTTTGCACTAGATTTTTGAACGTTTGAATGCTTGAAATTGTCATAAAATAATGCCGGGGATCCTCCTTTTATGGGTATCTATTGACATCGAGGGTTGGAGAAAATGATTTTAGGTGGACCGCTTTTCACCCCAATGTGCCTCTAAGGGTGCCACATGTCCACGATTTAAACCATGATGGTTTTCCTCATCCCTCCCTTGATTCATTAATCTTTGTGATACTTCGATCGCCGATATGAGTTTCAGCCGTTGATCTGGGCTACTTTAAGATCTACAGTCCACATTCACCCAACGACTTTGGCATCGGCGGTTGGAGAAAGTGGTTTTAGTCAAACTGCTTTTCCCCCCGATGTACCTCTAGAGGTGCCACACGTCCACCGATAAAACCATGACGGTTTTCCCCAGCTTGCCCTTGATTCATTAATATTTGTGCTACTTCAATTGTCGACATGAGTTTCAGCCATTGATCTGGGCTACTTTAAGATATACAGTCGAAATTCACCCAACGAATTTGGCATCGAGGGTTGGATAAAGTGGTTTTAGTCAGACTTCTTTTTTCCTCGATGTACCTCTAGAGGTGCCATGCATCCGTCGATAAAACCATGACGATTTTCCCCGCCCCGCCCTCAATTGCTTAAGCTTTGCGCTATTTCAATCCCCGATATGCGCCTTAGCCATTGATTCGAGCCGCTTTCGAGATTGACGGTTTGCCGAGTCTTACTCTTCACGCTTTTTCCACATTTTTCCATATGCTGCCAGATATAGCCTAGTCCTCTAAATTATCATATCTCCTTAGTGACATAGCCTTTCGCTAAAATTATGACACTTGGATACCATCTGAAAATTGTTATGGTGATAACACCTACATCAAATAAATCTTTGATTTGAAGAAATCTATAAGGATTCTACTAATTGTACATCCACCAAGAAAATCATGTGTTCATTTCACCTACACCAATTAAAGAAAAAAGGAAAATAATATTTCTCATTTCCCCATACAATATAGAATAATATAAAACTTTGGAAACCTTGTTGGACTTTTGGTTTCATTTATTCGAAGCATATGTCATGATGCAAACTAATGAAACATAATTTTCTATATGCTCTTTGTTTTTTTTTTATGACATCAATGTGGTATAAACACATGAATATTTTCTACCATTAGTATGATTACCCTTAGGATGAAATGCTTTGAAATCTAGGCAAATATTATATGAATCGAATTTGCAAACCATTGCAAAATATGTTTCAATCATAGGAAGCTTCAAAGGAACATGAGTTAGACATGCAAATTTTTTTATGTACTAATGTGTGACATCATTCAAGAACATGTGAGGGTATGTGGATGTGTGTTGACACTAAAAGGGACAACATTGTATTAATAGAAAGGGTTGTTGAAAATTCCCTTGTATTAATCAAATCCTCATGGACTTTCTACAAGGTAATGTGGAACTTTTCCACATCGAATCATAGTAGTCTCAGAAGCTAAAAAATGGGCTTAGTTCCCTGGAATAGATGTTATGTTCATTGAAATTGATTTTGAGAAAGGATATGATAAGGCAGAGTGTTATTTCATCCTTTCCAAGTTAAAACCTCCAAGATTTGGGTCCTTCTTTGTTAAAGAAGTTGATAGTATATTTTTTTGGATTTTTAGCATGCCCTTCCAACAATCAATGCAAAATGGAAGTAGTTACTTTGGTCCACTCTAATATCTATCAAGTATTCCCCTTTACACTCACCTTGTATGTAATATATGCCAAACCCTTGATTTATCTTGTTTTCAATTGATTTAGCCACTAGCTAATTAAAATGATTACTTTACTTGGAGTTAATGCATACCAACTAGAAAATGACCATTTTGATGATGATTCTTCCCTTACCCTCCTTTAAGGTCAAATACTTTTGGATAACACTATGTACTAAATCCAAATTTTGTGTGTTCCATTTTGTGATGTCAAATAATATGTTCATTGTACCTCCACCAACCAAAGCAGTTAGGAAAATAAGGAAAATAATATTTCCCATTTCACTCGCATAATATAGACTAATATAAAACTTTGGAAACATTACCAGAACTTTGGTTGATTTTATTTGAAGCATATGTCACCATGCAAAAATGCAACAAAATTTTCTATAGGCTTCTTGGATTTTTTGTAATAACTTCAATATGTCATAAACACATGATGATCAAGATTGTCTACCATTGGATGTGGCTTTGAAATATAGATAATGATTATATGACTTGAATTTGCAAACCATTGAAAAAGATGTTTCAATCATAGGAACCTTCAAAGGAACATGAGTTGGACATGATTTTTTTTTTTGTATGTATTGTTGTTCAACCTCATTCAAGAACATTTGAGGGCATGTGGATGTGTGTTGACTCTAAATGAACCAACATCACACTACTGAAAAGGGTTGATTACAAGTCCCATCTATTAATGAAATTATTGTAAATTCTAACCTTGTACAATGTCTACTGTAAACAGATATTCAGAAAAGAATAGAGAAGATACAATGTAAAATACAAACATTACACAAAGATTTTTCCCCTGGAAACCCAAACCAGGAAAACCAACATATATTATATTCATACATTGTGTTACATTGTTTACAATACAATATACATATAGGAGCTAGCGGCATCCAAAACCCTAACCCAATGACTTGGATTAGTCCAAAACACTAATTCCTTAACTGGAAATAGAAAAACCATCGGAAAAAAACCATGTGCCGAAAAACCACCTAAATACATGACACGTTTCCCTAGGTAGGTGTCACTACTACTCGTGCAAAGAATATAACACATACCCAAAAATTATCATGCAATTTATATAAGGTAATGTGGGACTTTTCCACACCAAGTAGGTCGTTGAGCATGACTTAGATATAAAATTCAAAACAAAAATACATAGTGTTTTAGGCTTCACAACATGTGGAAGCTACTACTAGAACCTAAAAATGTTATCTTTGTTTTTTCATTGATAATGGTTGACCTACCTATTGAAATAAGATGTAGTCCTCTTCAGGGTCTCAGATCATATATGTCCTCTACATGGTTATGATTAAATTCCATGCATTTCTCATTTGATGGACCCTTCTCCAATCATATCCTTTATCCATAATTCTAATTTGTCCCACCTTAACACGGTGCTTATTGCAAGGAGATTAGAAATGTTCTCTATAGCCCACTATGACATATATGTTGTCATATGGTCATGTTACAAGAAAACAAATATAAAAACAAAACCATCCATCTTAAACCCAGATCTATCAAGAATGGAGATGGATCAACTTTATTGAGACCTGGAATTAAATAATAAAAAAAATTATAGTTGAAGAAATTTGATCGCTTGTTGTGCTTGATAGATCCGGTTTTAAGATGGATCTACATTAGTTTATTTTTATTTTTATATGTTGTCACATACATATGTAACACCATCTATGTCATAATCATTCATAAATCACCAACTACTCTTAGTGCAATTAAAATATATTCATGTGTTTTCCAACACCCATGAGAAGAACATCCACTGTCTTGACTAAGTATTTACAACTTTGAAAAATTAAAAGATAGTAATGAATCTAAATAAGTTTAAATTAAGGTTCCAAGAAGTTGATTATATTAAATTATGTGAGAACCAATATGGAATCAACATTTATTTGACAAAGATTTATTTGATAAATTCCAGTTTCCAAATAACATTCATGAATAATGAAGTTTCGTATGAATGGAAACCTATTTATTTAAATTGTGTGAAATATTTTCCTATATTGTACACCCACTCATTCTAGAATGACCATATTTAGTTTAGTTTGACAAATTGTACAACGGGAAGAATTCAATTAGATAAATATATACTGGCCATTGTTTTCCTTGCAATACATTAAATTCAACAAGTTCTTAATGTTGATGTGTATGTTTTTGGATATGTGACTGGCTCAATTTTGATGCAATACAAAATAGTTGTTGGATACCACTCTATGATATTTTAAGGCATAGGTCTAAAATATTTTGTATATGGTTGTAAGATATACATTTGACTATGTAAGTTGTTAAACATTAACCATGTTCCATTCTTAGTAAAGACAAGATCATGCACACCAACCTTAATACTCTCTACTTCTATATATAGATGAAGATATAATGGATTTAACTAAGCATAAGTAATGTATTTATTCTTTAAGTAGATCCCTTATTAAATATTTAAATATTGCACATTATTATTCTAAGTTGTGTAATCTACAGAGATCATTGGATCTAGTTATTACACAAAGAAAATCATTCCAAAATTGATTGACACTTTAGAGTGGAGAGGATGGTTGTTAAACTATAAACGTATTGTTTCAAGTTAAATATGGCATAAATGGGGGAAAGGAGTTTTTGAATTCATCCCATCTATTGAATACCAAACTTTACAAAATGGAAATGGGCATGTTAGTCAACAAATCAAAGGAGATATCCATTAATGTGCCATGGATGCAAATGGATTAAGAGTACTAGAGAAATAAAAAGTAAGTGGGTAGATGATCAAGCTCACTTATTCATTACTTTAACCCCAAAATAAGGAGTAACGGTTGCATGGAAGGATATACTTAAATAAATATGTTGCAATGACTACCATGTTTGAGTCTAAGCTTTTTCTATTCATATTGTTATCCATCCTATCCAACTCAATTCATTCCAAAACTTCATAAACCTTTCCTTCCCTTATGAGATGATATTATATTAGATAGTGACAATGACTGAGCAAACTTCTGTAATTGTAAATTTTAACCTTGTACAATTAATTAATGAAAATGGATTCTTAATAAAAATTGAAAAGATACAATGGAACACACTCACACAAATACAAACACATTACATATATATTTTACCTTGGAAACCCAAATTGAGAAAACCAACAACATGTTCAGAGCCACACCCCTAATAAATTGAACCGGATTAGTATACAACCCTAATTCCTTAACTAGAATTAGAAAACCATCAGTGAAAACTATGTGTTGAAAATCATTAAAAAGAAGACGCAAAAACCCACCATTTTTTTGAAGGGATCTCCCCCCCTCTCCTCCTCGCATGCCTAGTGCAATGAAGAAACTAAGCTTAGTCGTGAAAAAAATATAACACATACCCAACATTCTGCCACTTTTTTTTTATTTGTATACAAGGGGTCACTTGATGACATAGTCAATAATCTAGGGAAAAATTCCGAGTGTTTCTCTACGCCGAGAAAAATTCTTAGTGCTCACATACTTTTTCAATGAATCTACAAAATTATTCAAAGTGTCTACCTTCATCAACAACACCTTATTGTATTCAACATGTCTCTCACAAAGTGACATTGAACATCAATATGCTTTGACTTTGAATGATAAGTCTAGATCTTTTCGAGGAAGATTCCACTCTGACTGTCATAATCTATTCTTACATCTTGATGTTCAAACCCAATACATGAAAAAAATATTTATAAACATATTTATTCCTTCCTTGCATGAGTGGCTACTATGTATTTAGATTCTATAGTTGAGAGTGCCACTACAAACTATATTTTTCTCATCCAACTATTTTCCCCTCTAAATAGGTTAAACACATACCCACTTGTATATCTTATGCAATCTAGATATCCAACCCAGTCTACATGAAAGCCATGCATGTCCATTACTCTGTCTAATACTGGTCTTCCTTGATAGCACAATCCATAAGTAGTACACCCCCTGTCACAATAGTAAATATATAATGGAACATTTCTTTAGTTGTGCATAACTAGAACCACAACTTACCTAATGCTTCTTCTACATTACTAAATTTTCCCAATTTTTAAACTTGATCATGCCACAACCCCTAGGGTTGTGAATCTACTCTCACATATACATGTATTTTTCCCCATAGCACTAGAAAATAGAGGCTACATCATACCAGTCTATATTAACCAGACTACGACACATTCACTTGCTGCAACTCGTCTCCTACTGCAAAACATTTCCTTTTGCAACATGTCTTTTTCTATGACACACCTCTATTGCAACTCGTCTCTATGGAAACATGCCTCTTGATACAATACACCTCCTACTAGAAAATTCCTTCTGCTGCAACATGCCTCCTGTTGCAACATTCCCTCTACTACACCATGCCTTCTGCTACAACATGCCTTTTGCTGCAACATGCCTTCTACTGTAACACATATTCTATTGTGACATGTCTTTTGCTGCAACACACCTTTGCTGCAACACACCTTTTGGTGTAACATGTACTTTGTTGTAACACCCTCTTGCTGCAACAAATATTTTTTTTTAACTCGTCTTCTACTATGACATGTATTCTACTAAAACACATCTATGCTACAACACATATTATGTTGTGACACATCTTCCTGTTGCAACAAGGCTCTTGTTGCAACACAAAACCCATAGCTGGTATAATGCATTCCTCAAAAATTTATACTCATGATCCTCTCTACTAACTTCATCACAACGTCACCCTTTGATTATGCCACACAATCCTAAATTAATGGTTATCTTATCACTCAGGAAAATCCCTCATATGAATACCTCTCAAATATATGGGACATAACCATTCTTTTGTGCTTAGACATAAATCTTTGTACTAAGATTTATTTAGAAAAACACTCTCATTCTCATGAGTGCCTTCCACTGAGCTCTTCAACACTGCATGGTACTTATTAATCCTACAATCAAGAGATTATTTCACAAAATCATGAAACCTCCCACATATACAAGGAATTATCAATCCAAATGCATGGTCTCTCCTAGATACACACCCACCTACAAATGATCACAATTTACAACACGAACTTCCATGAGCTCATGCCACATGAGCTTACAATTTGTTGTTTTCCAGGCTGAAGGCCTGACAACCTGAACCACTTCTCTCTCTAACTACCTCACATGATCTATCTTCTTGAAAGTTCTGAAAGCTCCTTGCAATCTATTTGATGCTATGTTTTATTCCTTCAAAAATTGTTTTCTTTAGTTTCCCAGTGGATGCCTCATGTCCTTTCACCTTCCATCTTCAAATTCATCCTTTCCTCGATGACTCGTAATCTACACACGACCTTCCATCTTCCACTAGCATCACACTCTTCATCAATGTGTCATTTCTATTTATAACAGTTCATGTTCTCCTACCACACACTTTTCTTCTACTCCTTCTTTAGAAACGTGTTCGTCCTATAACAATGCTCCCAACTAGAATCTATAAAATGATTATGATCTGTAGAAATGTCATCACTCTCCGCAATATGTCACATTTTAATGTGTATTATTTCCTATAGCACCAATATCTATCATAACATCTCTGTCACATACTAAATTTTCCCTTACTGTGTCATCCCCAGGATGACCAAGATGCTCATGCATCAAACTCCCTACGGTTTTAAAGAAATCATGCCCTCATGATTACAAGGTAAATCATTCACATCTACAACTACCCAATGAAAATTTCATCATTGTTGCACTCCAAACTCTACAATTCTCCTTTCTATACACTTCAATATGTAAGAAATCTTCCTCTGCCACACATTCATTCTTCCAACTCATTGTTTTCCCTTGTTGCACCTCATCTACAACAATAAAACAATACTCTTGTCATAAAGAATTGGAAATTTCATCTCATTCCTACTACAACTCAAGTTCCTACAACAACTCACCTTTTGGTACCGCTACCCTCTCTGTCTCTCTTTCTTCATTACCACAAGCACATGTTATGTGCTCCTCAGTCATGCATCACTTGCACAACTCAAACTGAGTCATGTCTTATCCAAGACCTCCCACTGCCATTTTTCATGCAGTTTACAAAGTGCCTTCAATGAAACCAACCACTCATGCTAGAATGCACACAACATGAAGTCACATTCTCTGATGTTACATCTCCCTTGAATTAATCCACAACTACACACAAACTGCCCAAGTCAAAATATTTTCTAGCATATTCACATCCTTAAAAAATTACTAGAGACATCCCTTCAAAAACCTTCCTCTTCATGTAACACATTCACATTTGGTCTTACACAACCTTTAATCCTTCTAACATTTTTCTATAACATGTATTCTTCCTTAGGAGATTTTAAATCTTCTCCCTTTCTCTGTCAGCAACATCTTCATTAGATTCCTCCTCTTCCAGACTGTATGTTCATCCCGTTACACATTATTTTCTTCATCCCTATGACCGTTAATGATGTAAACCTATCAGTTGCCCTTGGAGCAGTCAATGGCCTGAGTTCCTGGAGAAGAAAGGGAGAATAACTTTTCCTGAGAAAAGAAGTTTCATTTTCCTTTGTAAAAACCCTATAAAAAGGAAGTTTGCAAGTTGCATTATAGATAGGTTATGAGGAGTTTGTAGTCTTCTCTATAGGCAGGGTGCAAGAATGCTCATACGTGGGAAAAATGAGTGTTTTCTCGAATCTTCTAGAAGGAGAAACTTTCATGGTGAGGTGGAATCCGAATGGTTTGGATCTTACTCGCTTTCATGATTTAGTGGGATCATCCTAACCTCCTCACCTTATCCTCTTCATCTTATAAAAGGAGAGGAGATCTCATGGACAAGGGCTAAGTTGGATTTGGCTTGGAATTATTAGCTTGGTTGGAGTGGCTTTGAGTTTTGCCTTTGTCAAGATAGATTGTGAATATTATCAGATCTGTGCTCTCAGAATTCTTGGAATTTAAGTGTGTGGGGAACGAAGTAAAGTTGGAAGGGATCTTACGACATCAAGACCATGGTTGTAATCTCTCTTTCACATTTAATATGATACAATGATATGATTCTTTCCTATAAAGCTTGTTGTGTTTTATTGTATGATTCCCTGATCACATACATAGGTTTATATTGAGTTTATGCTATTACTATCACTTTGGTTGGTTGCATTCTTTTGCAGGTTCATCATTATATGAGTGTTAGAACAGATCTAGGATGGCGATGGTGAGAGGAAGCGACGTTTAAATGATATGTCACCTATCCCTCTTTAGTTAGTAAATTCAATATTTAAAACTTAAGGAAAGCGTCATGTTCTGGTGTGTTTTGTTCTAGATCTAGGTGGATATAGGGATATCAGTTAGTGTCCGCACCTACCGATTTATCCAATAACAAAATTGGTGACCGTACTAGGGAAAAAATTGTTTCCTAGTTAGTCTAGTTTCCCTTCCGTTGATTGCTTGTTTTCTAGTTTCTGAGTCTATGAGACATCCATCCAGAATCTCTAGATCTAGAGGTGAACTTAGATTCCCTATCCTTTTTCAAATTTTTCTTTGATTATAGACATTCTTGCACTGTACCTCTCTACAGCCTGTGAAAACCATTGATTTTCACACCCTACTATTAGATCCAGTGCGAACTTCTCTCACCCTACTAGTGTCTAGCCTACGAGAATACCTAATTCTCGCACTGTACTCTACTGCCAGGCTGCGAACTTGTTTGTAAATTTTTTTGGATTGGGTCTTGTCATATTTTGATGACCTAGTTTTGCTTTGATCAGTTGGATTGAGCTTTTGGAGCCTATATTGATCTGTTTACAGTTTACTTGACATTCTTTGAGTTACTTTTAGCCACATTGGCTTTGTTTGGTTTTGAAGGATTAGTCTCTTGCTTTGAGTGTCTTTCAATTACAAAGCATGTGTTTTATTTAGAATTGTTTAGGGAAAGATCAAATTTCTTTTGAATAGTTCGCTTTAAAAGAAAACTTTTAGTTTGGGTTTCTTTGTTTTAAGAAAGTTCATTATTGATTTTAGTGAAATTTTTGAAACAAAAAGATTTAATTTCTTGCTTTATATTAGATTGGGGGCATCCTTTCATTTGAAGTAGCAAAATTGCATGATTCTTGGCATTTTTTGGTCTTAAATTCCGAAAAATTCCCCCCCATGAATCGTGCATTGGTGTACAATACCTTTTTCTCATTTATTGAGAATCTTTATATTGATGAGTTTAATAAATTTTGGGACATCGTGTATATGGGAATGATAAATTTTTTCTCCTTCTCATAGCATAACTTTCATTGAAATAAAAAGATTGCATCTTCATCTCTTTGCATAATTTTCGAGTCGGTCAAAACACCATATTGTCCACACCATTTTCCTCTTGAGTAACAACATCCATAAAATAAAGCGCTTATAAAAACTGATTAGACATTTTTTATACTTTGTTGTAGAAAATCTACATTAGATTAGTTGTAGGGCTTTGGAATAGGTGTGAAAGATAACTTTCCAAAGTTGCAAACAAACATAGAATCTTGAGTTAGGGAGCAGTTAAATCCACTTATTACATTTTGTCATGGGAAGCCCTTCTAACACGAGGATCAATCACGAGGTCGCATTGAGACTGGCAGAGTTACTCACCCTGATTTGTTGGTCTTGGTGTAGAGGTTGCACGTATTATGGGGGTCGCTTGAGAGGTATACCCACAATGATGAGTGGAAGCCTTTCAAGTTGATTTTGGGCTAGATACCTTGCCCTTGCATGTGGATCAAATTTTGACTATTTCCCCAGGCATCACTATAGTGATTGGTAACCTTAGTGGCCTATCTCTTTAGGGTCTTTACACAAGGTGACTGTGGAGGGGAAAGTCTTCACGGTACCTAGAATCGATGTTGGCCAAACTCACTCTAGCTACTTGGAGGGTATACCCATGATTATGTGTGGGAGATTGCACCAGAGTGTAAGTCTGTTAAGCAGGTAGTCAACGTAACTTTTCCACCTGCTCTATCTCAGCCCCTTCTTACTTTGTTCTCGTGACGTTGGATTTCATCACCAACTAGTGCGTTCATTGTGAGAAGGTTTTGTTTGCTTTCTTTCTTACTATATTTTTAGCATGTGTTGTTTGTTTTCCCTAGTGGACTCTAAATTGGATCTCTGTTTTAATGGCGTCAGTTCTTGGAATGACCAATGAAGGGACCCCTTTTCCAGGGGAACCTTTTATTTTTCCTTCTTACAGAAACACTGGTCCTCCTCACATCACTACTTTGAGCCTTCCAGGTCTCACAATTGGATTATCGGTATGGTTGTTTTCCACTCAGGGAATCCCGAATGTAGTAAGTGCTTTGGTTGTAAGCACTTCCCCCCAATAACAACAAACTCATGTTGATCCTTCACCTTCTTCACCGGTAAGGTCTTCTTCACCTTCTTCACTTGCAAGGTTGCCTTCCGTTTCATCTTCTTTGTCGAGTGACAGTTCTGAATCTAGTAACCCGATGAATAAGAAGAAGAAGAAAAGAAATATTAAGAAGAAGAAAGATAAACAAGGGTCAAAACCTCCAACCACTATCAAACATGTTGGAAAGAAACCAGTTATTGTTAATCGTGATGGGAGTGTTGATGATGTCAAGATCACCCAAACAACTCGTAAGCCCAAGTACCCTTGCAGGGTTTGTAAAGGTAGCCATCTTCTTAAGGAATGCCCTGGTCTATCCAAGGTTATAGAAGCATGGTCTATACATCCTCACCAACCCATGTCGTTATCCTCTGAACAACATGCTGATGACTTCCCGTCGACTAGTCACAATATAGTTGGGAAGAAGAAAAGTAGAGCCAAGTTCCTGTGTATGTTATGCAAAGGGCGTCATCTAACTCATCTTTTCCCTCGTATGGACAAAGTCTCAAAATTACTGGAAGACATGACTGTTTCACAGCCTCAACTTCCATTTGCTTATCACAAGCTTTCTCTCAACCCACCTGTAGTTGATGGAATTATCAATCTGGTTCCCCCGTCGGTCAGTCTGGTTGATCAAGTGGTCAGTCTAGTCACATCCTTAATTGAACCAATTGACAAAGTGGTTTATCTGATCCCATCCTCGGTCGATCCCACTCTCCCTTTAGAGAGTGTTAACAAAGTGGTTGATCCGATCCCATCTTCAGTCAATCCCACTCTCCCTTTTGTTGGATTTCAGAAGTCACTCCTGGATTGCTAGCAGGAGCAGAGCCCGAAGCCCATCAGTTTAATGTCACAATTTGTTTAAAGGATGATCAAATGGAGGGAAACTCAAAACGGCATCGTATCAACTCAGAAACCAGACCAGGCATGCATGAAAGGGTGAGGTCTTGATAAACTCCAAACAGTGAGTCGTAGTAAAGGGTGAGTAGGTGGAAGGCTTACGCAAGAAAGGCGCAATGATCTATTACATACATCAGGTATGCAACAGACTAAGGAAGAAATGTATTCGAACACAAAATCCTTTTATATTCAAACACAAATACCAGAGAATACAAAGATGTCACAACAAATCCTTTATCGCAACAAGATTGTTAAGTCCACGTGAATCCTTCAACTATGAACCCCCCAACAAAAGATGAAACAAAGATGGACAAGAAAGGAAACTGTTTGTTATAAACCAAGAAGTCTCAAACACAGAGGCATAACCAAGAAACCAGAGTATTTGCTGAAACTTTACGGTCGGGAGCTTAGCTCAACCATCGATAGATACAAAAATGGCGAAATCGCCTACATATACTCAAAACAACAACAACAGTGGAACCAAGAAAATGCATTGAAGGCTTTGCGTCTGCATGGCTTCTGACAGTCAACATCTGAAAGGTCGTGCAACTTATGTCAGACAGAATCTCAATTGTTTGACAGTTCCAACGACGAATCGATGTGCTTTTAATTAATTGCAGGACATCCCCATTATGGCGGAGACGATGTCTAACCACCCTCAACCACTTCAATAACTGCTTCTTGGGATTGAGAACAGCCAGGCCAACTCAGCATCTCGGGATAGGGAAGACTTCTCACGCTGACACCTGGAACAACTGAATAGCTTGAGGGTCAGACCTGAGGGCCAACGCGGTGGACATGGTGTATGGTAGGAGCGATGACATCGGGGGAGTGTGTGTAGAAGGAGTGGCGAGAGGTACGAGTGATGACAGAGAGGGGCGACAAAAGATGATCCATGGCGGAAGATACCCATGTGGGTGGGAAGAAGACAGGAGAAACGATCTCGCCTTCGGGTGAGAGATTGATGTGGAAAGGTACGGGATGCGTGGTAGGCGATGAGAGGATGGTGGGAAGAAGAGAAAGCCACATGGACCGAAGAGGAGGAGTGAATGGATGACACACGGAAGCAGGGGAAAGGTGGAAGGAAGAATGAAATGACAGGAGGAGGGCCCATGCTGGTTAAGCACAGGGTAACTGAGAAGGACGTGGCTGCCTTAGCGTCGTTGATCTGAGCACTGAAATCTCAGCCGCGGGAAGCTGCTTGTTTGATTCCGGACCCCCCCCTTCCGCTTAAAGGTAGAAAGGCGGGGGGGGGTCCGGAATGGTCTTCATCGCCATCGATCCGGGTGCGCTCATCTGGGCCGTCAGAGAAGTGCGCCCCCGATTCCGGACCCCCCCCCTTGCTTAAAGGTCGAAAGGCAAGGGGGGTCCGGAATTTGCTGTGCGCCGTCGATCTGGGCGCGCAAATCTGGACCGTCCGGTTTTGCTTGCTGCTTACCATGGGCACATTATCGCCCGATACTTTGGATAAGTGGGTTTTTACCCCTTCTTTTGAATTATATCCCCCCTATACCAGAAATATCGCTAACATTTGGCTCCATGGGGGATAGAGTCATCCCTGTGATGCTCTAAGAACTCTTTTGCAGACTTAATGCCTTTGCTGTTGGGCTATGGAGTCATTTATTAGTCCGAAAATAAAAACAATATTTACAAAACAAAAATGAAACGAGCCGACTGCGGCTCATAGAAAACACTTCTTTAAGAAATGCCCATTAACTGGGCCATTGAAAACTTCATTGCCTTCCAAATCCTGCAACCTGTAAGTGTTGTTAGAAAATGCTTCAAGGATCTTGAAAGGCCCGAACCAGAGGGCATCGAATTTGATGTGTTTTCCCTTTTCTTGCCTGGGTGCGTCCCACTTGAGCACCAGATCGCCCTGCTCAAACTCTTTCTTCTTGTTTTTCTTGTCAAAAGCCTGTTTGATCCTCTGCTGGCGGTGGTAAGCTCTGTCCAGGGCCTGTTCTCTGATCTGCTGCACCTCCACCATCTGATGAATTCTTCTGAGCACATGGTTAGGTTCCCCTTCATAGTCTTGTAGGATGTTTGCCACAGGCAAAGCAAGCTGAGTGGAGAAGAAGGCCCCAATACCATACACAAGCTGGAAGGGCGAGAGACCTAGAGATTTCTTTGTTGTCACTCGATCGGCCCAAAGTGCAAATTTGAGCTTTGAATCCCAGGCCCTTTTGTTATCCTCTAATAATTTTTTGATAAGCTTGATAAAGATTTTATTAGAGGACTCTGCCAGTCCGTTTCCCTGAGGATAATAGGGGGTGGAGTGAATCAGTGAAATCCCAAACTGTTCACAAAATTTGATCAGGGGCTCAGACCAAAATGGGGAAGCATTGTCAGTGACAATTTTGCTAGGGCAGCCGAACCTAGTTATGATGTCTTCCAGGAAGCTGATGATTACTTTGTGAGAAGTGCTTCTGGTAGGGACAAATTCTATCCATTTAGTGAAGTAGTTAGTTGCTGTCAGAATCCATCGGTGCTGACCACTTGAGGGAGGATGAATTTCCCCGATGAAGTCCAATCCCCACTGCTGAAAGGGCGCTGAGACCACCACCGGTTTCAATGGTAGGGATTTGAGATGCTGCTTTCCTGAGAACTTATGGCATTTGATGCAAGCTCTAATTTTCTTGCAGACATCAAGAAATAAGGTGGGCCAGTAGTATCCAGCTCGGAGGATTTGATGAGCAGTGGTCTTCCAAAAATGATGGCCTCCACAGAGATCGCTATGGAAATCATCCATAACCTTCTGGGCCTGCTGAGAGTCCATGCATATTAGTAATATCCCCTGGGGGTCTTTCCAATACAAGGCTCGATCAATAAGGCAATACCTGACGGCTCTGAGCTTCAAAGCCCTTGCCTTGCTTTTTTCCATCCCATCAGGGGGTCTCAATTCCTGCAGGAAATACAAGATATCTTTGTACCAGGGGCATGCTGATAGAGGCACAACGCTTTGGGAATCTCTGTTTGATGATTCAGGCTGCTCGTTGATAAGATTGATT
>ML780764.1:892593-904506 GCA_009831015.1 Picea engelmannii
CAGACCCCCCCCCCCCCTTGCTTAAAGGTCGAAAGGCAAGGGGGGTCCGGAATTTGCTGTGCACCGTCGATCTAGGCGTGCAAATCTGGACCGTCCGGTCTTGCTTGCTGCTTACCATGGGCGCATTATCGCCCGATACTTTGGATAAGTGGGTTTTTACCCCTTCTTTTGCATTATATCCCCCCTATACCAGAAATATTGCTAAAACCTTTAGAGAGTGTTAAAAAAGTGGTTGATCCGATCCCATCCTTGGTCGATCCCACTCTCCTGTTAGAGAGTGAAACCCAAGCGTTCGATCTATTTCCACCTGTCGACCCCATTCTCCCCTTGGAGAATGAAACCCAAGTGGTTGATCTGATCTCTCCATCGATCGATCCTACTCTCCCGCTAGAAAGTAAAACTGATAATGCCCATGTTTTTCTCGTTGATGTAGAATCTACCATGCCCGGGGCTATTCCTCCTTCTCCTGTGGAACCCCCTCCAAGTTATGAGGCCATCCATTTTGATTGGGGTGTGCTAACTGGACCTTGTCTTCCTTCTCACATTCCTTTCCAGATTACAGTACATGTTTGTGGTTGAGACGTTCCTCAGACACTGATAGATGAAGGTGCATCCATTATTATTTTGTCCTCTTTTGCTTGGCAAGCTTTGGGTTGTCCTCTGCTTGCACCGGTTACACAAAATTTGTTATCTTTTAACATAAGAACTAGTCAACCTTTAGGGACCCTTCCTCAGTTTCCTATATTTTTGGGAGGGAAACCTGTCTTCTTTGATGTCATGGTAGTCCAAGATCCCTTGGATTTTTCTTTACTTCTTGGGCGGGATTATGTCTATGCCATGAAAGCTATTGTGTCCACTCTTTTTCGTGTGATATCTTTACCTCACGATGGAAGAATTGTGACTATTGATCAACTTTCATTCATTGACACCGACTGGATTGCCTCCCTAAATGGTTCTTATATGAAGACGGTATCACCCCCGCCACATGTCAATTATGTGGCATTGTTGCCCATGGTTTCAACTTCTGATGACTTAGATCCAATAGTTGACATGGTGATCTCTTCGATAGGGTTGTTAGAGCATGATCTCTTTACTTCTATCACGACCCTCGACATGGTTTCCTTCCAGAGTGTGTTTATTCCTTCCAGTGAAGACCTCTTGGAAGCCATGACGGAGTTTTGTCCCTTGACATGGTGTCATTCCGGAGCATTGTCCTCTTGGAATCCATGATCAAGAAGAGAGACTTCGAGGATAGTTTTTGCGTCTCTGAGGCAACCTCGTTAAAAAATGAAACATAGGTATATGAGAATGGTTTTCTGATTTCAATCTTGTTAAAAAATGAAACCACTTACGAGGATAGTTTTTTCATCTCTGTGGCAACCTCATTAAAAAATGAAACAGAGGTTACGAGCATAGTTCTTGTTTCTGTGTCAAGCTCGTTAAAAAATGAAATAGTTTTCCCCCTCTCTATTCGAGTCAAGTCCCTTGTCTAGTATTTGAAGCTTCATTTCATTCGCCTTTGCAGTTGGATGAAATGAAGATTGGGGGGCATTTGGCTTCAGCCTCTGGAATTCATGCTGAAGTTAAACTGCTAGCTTCTTAAGCTGGGGGCTAAGTACCAACCATCCTTGTGTTATGCATTGAGAAGTCCAAGCATATTTTTTTATGGTTCAAGCTTGTGTAAAAATGAAACCACTTACCTCAAGCATAGTTTCCTCCGGTTCGAGCTTGTGTAAAATTGAAACCAGGTCCAAGCATAGTTTCCTCTAGTTCAAGCTTGTGTAAAAATGATACTAGGTCCAAGCAAAGTTTTGTTTAGTTTTTAAGCTTGTGCAAAAATAAAATCTATCCCAAGCATAATTTTGTTTTGTTTTTAAGCTTGCATAAAAATAAAAACAATCCCGAGATTAGTCTTTATTCTTTCTCATGCTCGTAAATACACGAGAATAAATTACCGATCTTTGTCTTTGTTCTTTCTTGTGCTCGTAAATACGTGAGAATGTAACCGAGTATACTTTTATCACTTTTTCGGGCTTGTAAAGGTTATACGAAAAAGGAACCCCCTGGAGTTTCTTTTAAGCTCTTTTCAGACTCTCTAAACATGAAAAGATTGCCGAGTGACCTTGTTCTCTTCATGCTCATTAAAGTATTTGAAGAAAACGTCTGTTGAGCGACAATTTATCTCTTTTTCAGTCTCATTAGACTACTTTACGAAAAAGGAACTGCGAGATTTCTCTTCAAGTGTTTTTCAGACTCTCTAAACATGAAAAACCCTCGAGTTTTCTTTCTTTGGACTCGTAAAACAAACATCGAAAGGCCTATATGGGACCGAACCACTCCTTCCTAGTGTTCGTTAAACATACTCTGAGGGACTCATCCGAAGGATGATCTTACTGTACAAGCATATGTTATCCCCCTCAAGCTTGCGTAAAAATAAAGAGGTACTCGCCAGAAATGGTGGGGGAAAAAATTGGGAAAGAAATATGTCTAAACCTATATTCCATGGAAGAGTCACTTTTGAACATGGCACCCTTTCACTCACCTTGTGTCTAGGTTGGAAAATCCACTTGTCTCTTGATCATACTCCTTTATAAGATTAAAAATTGGTCTGTGATCCCTGTTTTTGAGTTAGTGTTTCCAAGACAGTTGTCGTATCATCAATATGTTCAAAAGAGATATTCAACCCTAAAAGCCTTCTATTGCGTCGACCATTTCTACAGTTTGTAAGCCTTCTATTGCGTCGACCATTTCTGTAGTCTGTAAGCCTTCTATTGCATCGGCCATCCCTGAGTCAGTCCTAAAGCACTTGTTACTGTGATCTACCTCAAATATTTTGAACCGTTTCATGTCATTGATGTGGGATACATTAAGGCCCTCCTGTGACGAGTCTTTTCCTGTCAACTTCAACTCAATATCCAGGAATTAGACTTAGAAACCAATTGGTACCTTGGAACTTGCATGCCTCAATGGTAGGTTTCCTCGCTTTTGACAGTGGGTTTTCATCATTGACCTCTGATTGGAAGGTTTCACTGAGTGTTCGACCTCAACTCATTGATTCACATTCGTTGGATTGTACTAGAGTACCTTGGGAGTCATTGACATTAATGGTGATTTCCCTCACACTTGTTAACAGTATACACTAATGATCGATAATCTAGTGGTTTCTACCATGTTTGACTTCAACATATGTATTCACATGGTTAGATTCATACTATAGAGTGGCGGAGATGAAGACCCTGGATATTTTCTGACAGATCCAGGTTACGTTGGAGTATATTCAATGTATTGTTGCATAGATCCACATTGTATGTCTAGTGGCTATGTTCAAATTTGAAACTTTAACACATAGATCCACAGTGTATTTTTGGTGGCTATGTTCAGATTTGATTCATAATGGCATGGATCCACAGTGTATGTTTGGTGTCCATGCCCTTGTCTTACTTGGCATGGATCTTTGCATGTCGGCATTTATGTTCTGAGTCATTTGTATTCTGAGTATGGTAATTCCTACCTCAGTGATGATGTATTATTGTATTGTATTTCCTTGTTTGTTGGTAGGTTTATGACTGACTGTTCCTTATTCCCTTCACACACTCAACAAAGTATTTTAGCTATCACTCTATTCTAACTTCATACTTTGGGGGTCTCTCTGTTACACATTATTTTCATCATCCCTATGACCATTAATGATGTAAACCTATCTGTTGCCTTCGGAGGGGTCAGTGGCCCGAGTTCCTGAAGAAGGAAGGGAGAAGAAATTTTCCTAAGAAAATAATTTTCATTTTCCTTTGTAAAAACCCTATAAAAAAGGAATTTCGTAGGCTGCATTATAGCTAGGTTGCGAGAATGCCTGATTCTCGCATGCTGCATCATATCTAGGTCGCGAGGAGTTCACAGTATTCTCTATAGGCAGGGTGTGAGAATGCTCATAAGTGGGAAAAACGAGTGTTTTCTTGAATCTTCTAGAAGGAGAAAATTCCATGGTGAGGTGGCATCTGAATGGTTTGGATCTTACTCACTTTCATGATTTAGTGGGATCATCCTAACCTCCTCACCTTATCCTCTTCAAATTATAAAAGGAGAGGAGCTCTCATGGAGAAGGGCTAAGTTGGATTTGGCTTGGAATTATTAACTTGGTTGGAGTGGCTTTGAGTTTTGCCTTTGTCAAGATAGATTGTGAATATTATCAGATCTGTGCTCTCAGAATTCTTGGAATGGAAGTGTGTGGGGAATGAAGGACAGTTGGAAGGGATCTTATGACATCAAGACCACGATTGTAATCTCTCTTTCACATTTAATATGATATAGTAATATGATTCTTTCCTATAAAGCTTGTTGTGTTTTATTGTATGATTCCTTGATCACATACATAGGTTTATATTGAGTTTATGCTATTACTATCACTTTGGTTGGTTGCGTTCTTTTGCAGGTTCATCATTATATGAGTGTTGGAATGGATCTAGGAATGCAATGGTGAGAGGAAGCGACGTTTAAATGGTATATCACCTATCCCTCTTTAGTTAGTAAATTCAATATTTAAAACTTAAGGAAAGCGTCATGTTCTGGTGTGTTTTGTTCTATATCTAGGTGGATCTAGGGAGATCAGTTAGTCTCCGCACCTACCGATTTATCCGATAACACATCCCTCTTCAACTTAGTATCTTTCCTCATGCTTCCTTCTAGGTCACTTTTCTTCATGGCATCATATTCTACTCATGAATTCTCTTCAAACATATTCATCATCTACAACCTTTGTGATCATGGAATTGTTGTAATATCTGAAATTTTATTTTCTTTCACATCATCATTCTATTGCATCTCCTTCTCAACCACTTCTCAACCAAGTACATTTTATTCCATCTACAAACACAAATTTTCTGTCTTTCATGCAAACAAGAAAATAAGATATTAAGGGAAAATAATAATTCCATATTCACTCCCTCCTTTTCTTCATTGCATCCAACATAACCAAGTGTGCCTTTATTTTCCACTGCTATATTTTTTTGCATTCATGTTCTTCACATTTTCTCTTATATTAAGTTCCACTCAAATCCTCTAGCCACCATCAGAAAACAAATTCTCTCACTAATATCAACATGTTCCTTAGAACATATGATCCCAATATCAAATCCAAAAAACCTTCCAACTGCATTCCTCTCACAGCCACAATCACTCATTTCCAATGATTATTCCTTCATTCAATATAACAATCATGGATGACCACCACCACAAATCCCATCTCATGAATCCTCTCATGAATTAGGCTACCTCTTTAATATCAAGATACTAGTCATGGATAACCACCACCATAAATCCCATCTATTTCTAGCAAGCATCTATCTAAGATATTATCTTCCTTCTCAACATCAACCTTCAAGATTTTAGTCATGCAATTTTTTGTTCTTGGATATCTTCTCGCAGCTCAATCTCTTCCCATTCAACAAATTTAATCTAACATATACTACCTCTCCATCCTCTCCATTCTAACTCTTGGTTTTTTCACCTCTTGACTTGCTAATTTTTATAGAGAATCCTCAAGCGTTATTTTGTATCCCTTATCTTGATTAACCTTTACAATCCCTTTCTTTGACATTGCCTCCCACGATTCTTATTTAAACAACAAAATATGAAAACACATTATCCAAAGTCTTATTTATATCATAGCTACATAGGAAGACTATATAGAAACAAATATCATGAGATAAACCAACTCTGATAATATTTCATATTCTTCCATCCCAAAGTTGAACCATGCTCTGATACCACTTGATGCAATGGACATCCACCCATCGCCCATTAGAGTACAAATGAAACAAAAATTCATTGAGTTGTGCATAACTGGAACCAGAGTTTCCCTAATGTTTCTTCTGCATTAATACATTTTCCCTATTTGTTAACTTGATCACACCATAACCCCTAGGGTTTTTCATCTTCTCTCACATATTCATGTCTTCTTCCTTGTAGCACCAACAAATAGATGCTACAACATACCAATTTGTATTAACCAGTCTATGACACATTCACTTGTTGCAATGTGTCTCCTCCTGCAACACACCTCTTTTTGCAACATGTCTTCTACTGTGACATGCCTATGTTGCAACATGTCTCTATGAAAACATGCCTCCTACTGTAACACTCCTCCTGTTGCAACATGCCTTCTATTGCAATGCGCCTCTTGTTGCAACATTCCTTTTGTTGAAACGAGTCTTTTGCTGCAACACATATTCTATTGTGACACATCTTCTGCTACAATACACCTATGCTGCAACACACCTTCTGCTATAACACATATCCTATTGCAACATGCCTCCTGCTACAAAACATCTTTTGTTGAAACACATATTCTACCGTGAAATGTATTTTGTTGAAACAGATCTATGTTGCAACAAATCTTATGTTGTGACATGTCTTCCTACTGCAACACACCTTCTTACCGCGACACGAAACCCATAGCTAGTATAATTCATTTCACAATAGTTTATACTCAAAATACTTTGTGCTACCTTCAACACAACATCACCCTTTGATTGTGCCATACAATAATGAATCAATGGTTTAACATTCTTTTGTTCTTAGACATAACTCTTTATACTCACATTGATTCAAAAAACCACTCTCATTCTCACAAGTGCCTTCCACTGAGCTCTTCAACACCACATGGTACTTATTGATCCTGCAATCAAGAGGTTAGTTCAGAAAATTCGGGATCCTCCCACATATACAAAGAATCATTAGTTCGAATGCATAGTTTCTCCTAGACCTGCGCCCACCTGCAAAAAATCACAATTTCTAGCACAACCTTCCAAAAACTTGGACAACATGAGCTTATAATGTTTTGGGTTGCCAAAGAAAATTCCATGGAAACCTCAACCAATTCTCTCTCTCACTACCTCGCATGATCTATATTATTTTCAGTTCTGGAAGCTCTCTTGCAATCTCTTTGATGCTATGTTTTATTCCTTCAAAAATTGTTCCTTTAGTTTCCCAATAGACTCCTCATGTCCTTTCACCTTCCAACTTTATATTTTTCCTTTACTCAATGACTCTTCATATGCATGTGACCTTCCAACTTCCACCAACAACACACTCTTTATCATGTCCTTTCCATTTGTAACGATTCATGTTCTCCTTCCATGCACTTTTCTTATATTCATTATGTAGAAACATGTACATATTGTAGCAATGATCCCAAATATTATCACCAAAAAATTGCTCACAATTATACATGAAATGGTCAAAGAAAATACCAGCACAACATATCAATTAACATACTTCAAGCATTACATAACCTATCCAACAAGAAACCATAAATATGCAAATAGTCCTTTAATTTCAGCGTAATCTCCCCATAGTTGGCTTCTTCACATCTGCACGATCCAACACAACGTTGAATGCACAAATTGTGTGTCCTTTGTAGTTGTCTCCACAAGAACACACACTGATGCAGAAACAACCCATTAATTTATTTGGTCAGGCCTCAACCACTTCTAGGTTGAAGTGTACCATGATAAGACTCCAAAATCGGCCCGAAATCTAGATTTGGGGCTACTGAAAGGATGTGTATTACCTTCAAAGGGCTCCAATTCACACTACAATCAAGTTATGAAAAATATTACATTGGTCCTATAAATACATGACCACAGTATGAAAACAAAGGAGAATAATTTTGATTATTTTTATGTTGTTCATTTGGTTTTAGAGAAGCCATCATTCCCTTAGAAGTTCTTGAGCATCCATAGCAAGTGTTGCACTTCTCTCCTCTTGATAATTTCAACCATCAAGTCTTCACCATTGTATTTCCACTTTTAGAAGAAGAGAGATTTGTATTTGGGGGATTCAAGAGCCCTCCCAAGGAGGAAGAGGGGACTCATAATTTTCCATACTTCTCCTAGGTGTTATCAATTCGAAGATCAATCCTATTGGTAGCTATTTCTTCTATGTCTTTCATGCATCCATTTGAGTTTATACATGCTTAGTTTAGTTTTTATTTCCTTGTTTTCTCTTTTGTTGATACATTAATAAACTAACCAACTTTTGTATTGTCTTGCTGGCCTAACAAGGTATCTAAGTGGTTTTTGTTTTCTCACCCAAGTGGAAAAACGAGCCCAACAAATTGGTGACTCCACTAGGGACTTGGATCAAATTCATCCCTAATTAGGATATTATAGCTTTATTTCTCACCAATTTGTTTATGAAAGGACAAAAATAGGCCTAGTACAACCCTTAGATGTAGGAATAGAGCCTATGATCAAGAGAAATCAATTCAAATTTTGGTCTTTCCATTTCTTTGTGTGTGCGTGGTTTCAGTCAAAACAGACACGTAAACCGCGGAAAATTGCACATTTTCTCTCTTTTCCTTTTGCTCAGGCTATGTAGAATGTTCACTATGTGGTACTATTAGAACATATAGTGATGCATACAACCTCTTTCTCACTAATTTTAATGGATTTCAATCCTGATTTCACCAATTAGTTTTAAGTTTATTTTTCAGCACTTTGTAGAACCATAAAATTAGACTTAGAGTTCTTTCTTGCACTAGTATTTGGCCACACATAGAAATTTAAAGGGATAAATAACCATAACATCTTTCCCTTTCTTTGTTTCCACATGGATGGATTAGTATAGGATTTGATATCTAAATTTAATCTTTTTCTTTTACAATCATCAACTAAATCGAGACTAGGAGGTGATTTTGATATCCTTGATTATGCTCTTTACCTTGCACCTGTGAGTGACCTTGGGGAATAAAAAAAAGGGTCTCTTAAGAAACTCCATATCCCTTTAATAAATAAACAAATTAGGAGAGGCCAATACCTCTTAGTTTACTTTTTGAAACACAATCTTAAAGAATTTTTAAAGGCCCATACATGCCCACATGTTTGCAATCTTGGGATAGTTTCAAAGTTTTTTGAGTAAACAAAACAAACCTAGGAAGTTTAAAGAATTTGTAAAGGCCCATACATGCCCACATGTATGAAATCTAGGAATATTTTCAAATTTTTCTTAGATTAGATAACACTCTAGGAATTTTAATGGATCAAGAGTAAGGACCCACATGTCCACCATGCTGGTGATCTAGGGATTTTAAAATTTCTCAAGGTTTGTCTTGAAATTTAGTAATTTATAGTTAAACAAGAATTGTAAAGGACCAAGTGATGTCCACATGTTAAAAATATTGAACTTAAATTATTGAAAATCATTTGAAACCATCACTTATTTCACACAAAAGTACCTCACCACACACACAAAAATCTCTATTGGATACTTGAAACCATAGTATTCTCTTCTCCTTGTTCCCACAAGAAATCTAGGAGACTAAGAAAGGTTTCATTTGTCTTTGGAAAATTTTCCACACTATTTTAATCAACAAGGTTGGTTCATGATGTTGTACTATGTTTTCATTAATGTCAAAGGATTTATGTCAAAGGGTTGATGTCAAGTATTTTCATAGTAATGTGCTTGTATCATTGATGTATTGACCATTGGATTATGTTGTCATAGATGTAATTGAATTCAAAAGGTTGATGTCATGTGGTGTCATAAGTGATGTGGTGTCATAATATTGTATCATTGATGTCATGTCATAGTTGATAGGAAGTGCCAAATGGATGAAATCCAATGTGGTCCCCTTATGGTGAAATCCCTCATGGGAAGACGCTTTGTGAAGTCCAAATGGTTAAGTGGTTGAGTCATCCTAGATGTATAGTTAGGAACCCAAGTTTTTTTGAGGGATAATGTAATCAATATCAATTAATTTTCAAGTGAGACTATTCTACATGGATAATGCTCATCATGCCATTTCTGGTGATTAGTGGAAAGTCACCTAACTCCTCACGGTTAGAGAGTTATGGCCATGTGAAGTTGGAGAACCCTCATGAGTTATATAGAAGCCCCTAGAAGGTCAAAGAAGTCAAATTATTCTAGAATCTCCTAGAATAAGTTGACCAGTTAAGGTGGTTAGTCATGGGTTAAGTGGTTGCAACAAGAAAACAATTAAAAATAAATTAGTTGCAACTAAAAGTGGTGAATTTACTATTTGTGGATAAATTTGTTAAAAGTGGACAAGGTGGTTGTAAGTGGAAAAAGTGGTTAGAAGTGGGTTAGCCCCAAAATAAAGAATTTGGTTAGAAGATAAC
Organism: Picea engelmannii; assembly: GCA_009831015.1. Lineage (NCBI taxonomy): Eukaryota > Viridiplantae > Streptophyta > Pinopsida > Pinales > Pinaceae > Picea > Picea engelmannii. The sequence goes on from ML780764.1 coordinate 902,730, forward strand.
CCCTAGAGGAAGCTACTTGGAGGAGTATAAATAAGCGATCAAGGGTCTCTTATGTGGATGCATATTTTGAGCATATTAAAGATCTATTTTTGGTGAAAGGTTCATTATAGGTATTCATGGATGCATAAGAAGTTCCGCAAGTTTGAATTAGCAAGGAATTTTGATGGTGGAAGTTATGCAAGTTGGAAAAACCCTAGTTTTCTGAAGTTGTACGTAGGCCGCATTGGGCCAGTGTGTGTACATACATGGGATGCAGAAAGCCAGGGTGCGTACACATGAAGTATGAAGAGAGGAAAGGTCACACACATATGGAAAGAGTCATGGAAGCTTGAGTAGATATTGGTTCCAAGTCCCTAAAGTATGAAGCCAGTTCCCATGAAAACATTCTACAGGTTCAGATCTACTACAAAAGTTATGGTATGGTTTCATATTGTCTTGATGCTTATATTTTCTCATTGTATGGTGAATGCTTAATGCATTCTTTGTATGGTTGTTACGATGTTTGAATATGGTAGATGGTTGGTTGAGTGGTTCTGTTCTTATGTGGTTGAGGGATATCTATGTTTTTTGATGGTTCATACACGAGGAACATGCATAGGTTGTTGGATGGTGTAGATTTTTTTGTGGTTGAGATGGTACATGTTGGGTAGTGACAAGATGGTTGCAGTGACAGGTTGGATGCAATGACATGTTACTGGTGGATGTGACAGAGGAAATAAAGTTCAGAGGTTCAAAAGAATGGTTTCCCTAGTCTTCTAAAGGTGTACACAAGTTGACAGAGGGAAGGACGTGTACATACACATGTTGCAGTACAAGAAGATCACATACATATGTGGGATGTAGTATAAACAGGTTGCATATGTGTTGAAAAATTGTATTATGTCTACAAGCTGGGTCTTGTACTTGAGGGTTAGATTCCTCTTCTCAGTTGGTCCTGGGATATGCAAGATGGGTCTTGTAGTGAGAGTTGGTTCTCTTTTCAGTTGGTGTTGATTAAACCCGAGATTGTAGTGTCCTGCAACACATAATACAAAAAGCTTAAACATATATCTAGTGTTCTTTGTGATTATTATGGTGATGGTTATAATAGTTTATTGTTGGTGTATGTTGTTGAGATATGTTTACATGAAAAAAACTAATTGTGAATGAAAGTAATGAATAATGATGTTCAAAGTGATTGCTAACTAATCTTTTGAAATAAATGTAAAAAGAGCCTCACACTGATTCACCCCCCCCCCTATCAGTGTGTTTGGTGCATCCAACACATGACCCCAATCTCACAAACCATTTTAAATCCTAAAAACAACTCATCTTTAACCTCCACAGGAGGAGCACAAAAGAAATTTGTAGCCTAAGTTAAGATCTTGAGGATATGAATCCAAATAACTCACCTTATTATTTCTCATTGAAACTCAGAAGTTGTTGTTATCACTGAAATTTCGTCCGCACAGGGCGACAAGAACTCTGCATCGTCAGCACAGAAAAATAGTCATTCATGGCACAAGGATTAATTCCACAGCACAACAAAAGGGTCAAAACTATACAAAATGGCCAAAAAATTAAAAGGCGCTTTGCACCCACTGAGCGCGCGTGCGCGCGCGCAATGTCTTCGTACCTGGAGCGCATATGCGCGGCTGTGGGGTGAAAAACCCGCGCGCCTGCCAAACGACGCATTTATGAAGCTGGTCAGCCTCCCAACCACTAATGGATCGGCTCCCAAGTCGATTTGACATCAAATCCGAGCTCAATCTGCATGGGGAGGCTGGTCAAAGACCTA
>ML780764.1:927848-974397 GCA_009831015.1 Picea engelmannii
ATATACAAAAAGAAAATCGAAGGACCAAAAGTAAAAAGACAACCACCAGGTAATACAAGCCCTTTTCTCAGTTCAAACAAATGAATTAATCTCTACCATTGAATTTGCAATCTGCATTAAAATCCCATTTCCAAAGTTGTCTTTCTAAATATTTTCTTGATCGGGATATAACCTGGAAAGTGCATTGTCTTCATTTAATGTAGCTGCATGCAATTTTGCTTAATTTCTAACAAGTGCAATTTGAAAACCTAAAATCCCACTAATACCAGGCCTTACTACACAGTTATTCTTTATTGGAAATATGAAAAGACTTATGCTACAATAAGACAAACTGGACTGATGTTCATCTAATGAACTTATTCAAAAATGTAAACCTAACCTACCTTGACCTAACAACAAATCACAAACTTCTAAATGAAGTCAAATTTCTAGCACATGATACAAAAGCGCCCAGAATGGTGAGAGCCTTGTGCTTTACCCACTCAGCTACACGAACCTTATAGTGCAAGTGCCAAGCCATGTTCTACTCTGGAATTTCCAGGCAGGATGTCTATATCATCCAACGAGGAGGCTGAAGTGAAGAAGCCATTTTACCTCCGCTTTCACTTTCCTTGAGAATTCCAAAAACAAAAAAAAATATCTGCATAAAACTTTTAACTTCCCAAAATTCTTTGACAGAGAGCTCAAGAACTTGGAAGAGGAGCGAGAATTCTCCATGCATCGTTTCAATTTCATGGAGACCTATTCCTTCTCAAGATCCTTCAGTCTCATTCGCATCTGCACATGATTTCGAGCTTCAGCTCACTGTATTTGCGCCTCAACGATTCATAGTTATCACACACATGGTTGCGTGCTCTCTTAACTGCACAAAAGAACTCAAGAGTTATAGACTGAGAAATCAAAAGTTATACCAAGTATCGGCAAACACCAAAGACCCAGTGTCGAACCAACAAGGAGAAGCCACAAGGGAGAACATGGGTCGATGCTATTACACAACGCGTATAACCAAGAGCCCCTTCTTCAAGCATATAACCAAGAGCCGAGGCATATCTCATGACAAGTCAGAACTTATCCCACAAGAGGCACTAAGGAGGAACCCACAAGGAGAACTTGCCTTTCACTACGCATCTTATATCTCTGGGGAAGCCCAGAGTCTCCTGTACATAGGTTGGCCCATGGACTAAAATATTTTGTTACAGTGTGTATCCACCACCCATTCGAAAGAACTGCTTGCCTCTCCATTATTATCAGCGAAACCCTCTCTTCACCGAGGAGAGTCTCCTGGTTCTTCATGTTGGCCTAAACCTGATATTTTACCGCCCATTTTTTTTTTCTTCTTAAATCGAAGTCGACTCTTCTGGTGGCGGCCAAACATGACCTCTGAGGGGAAAACAAGTGCGCCTCAGGAGGGGATTCGAACACTGAACCTCTCCACCAAGCATAGAGCCTTCACGGAGGGGCCGAATACCATAGCGCCACGGGTTTTGAACCCACGACCAAGCACCGAGCCAAGCACCTGCAACGCAACACAAAACAACCAAGTCAAGGCTCAAGACTAAGCACCAAAGCCCAGCGACCAAGCCCAAGTAGCCTACGCCTTCCCTCTGCTGAGAGGATGAAAAAAAAAATAAAAAATGAAAGAGGTCAACCACAATAGCTTAAGGATGCGTTTAGGGTTTGGAGGCGGGGCATGTAGGGTTTTGGGAGTGTTGAGGGAAAAAGGGGCACGTGGGCCTCATGCGAGGACCCACGATGCCCGTTTCAAAATTTAAATTCTTTTATTTATTTATTGCTTTAATTTAAATAATTATTTTAATTTTTAATTAATTTTTTTTTATATTGTTTTAATTATTTAAATATGTTAATTTGTTTTATTTTTTATATTTTAAAGCCCAATTGTTTCAAATTTATTTTATTTTATTTTTTCAAAAAAAAAAAAAAGGCTTAATTGTTTCAAATTTAATTAATTTGAAAATGTATTGGTTTTCAATGGGTTTGGAATTTTAAATTGAATTATTTCACTTAATTAAGCGATGGATTAAAGTAAGGGACCTAGTATTAATTAATGTTAATAGGTGGTTAATAATATGAGTAATTAATTAAGTGATTAAATTTTAAATTTGTACATGATTGGAACACTAATAATAATATTAAATTTTGGATTGGATTAGATATGTGGCTTAAGACTATTGAAACTTAGGTTAAAGTTTAGTCTGGGTTAATAGGTTTTTAATAATTAATCAACATTATATTCAAGATCACCTTACCTAGTTTTAAAGAAAATTTTAAAGATTTAGACTAGGATAAGTGGGAGGGGGCTTCATGTGCACTAGGAAAGTAAGTTAGAGGAATCGATGAGTGTGGTACAATGCTAGCGTAGCTACCAGGCGAGAGGGTCAGTAGTTTTCTTAGGAGAAGACATCGATCTTAGAGGCTTTCGACCTTGACCTAGCCACTTCCCCTAAAGAGAGTAACGTCTGTTTACAGACAAGTAAAAAACAACTTATGTCTAACCCTGTTTTCTAGTTTAAGTTGCACAAATGTGAAATGTCCTTGAACTCACCCTGACAACTTTGGTTGATGAAGATTCAAGTATATAGGATGGTTAGTAATTGAGGAAATCGAGGCAGAGGGGCGTTGTCACAGGGACCACCAACGCTGCCACCACCATCGCCTGAATTAGCTCTCATTCCGCGCTCTTTGGAGGCCATAAATGAGACTTTAAAGTGGCGTCATCCAGCAGGGATCGAAGTGGAGCCTCCACCATCTGGAACAGGTAATCCTGAAGCATCGAGGGATCCAGGGGGAGGAAATCCACCCGAATACATCACTAGAGAACTGTAGAAGATCAAACTCCCAGAGTTTGCCGGGGGTCGTGCCAGTGAACGTGCAGAGGCACGGTTGGAAGGCATGACAAGGTGTTTTGCGTTAAGGTACTATGCTTCCACATCAAAGGTGAAAATAGAAATCTTTCAGTTAAGGGATAGTGCCTTGAACTAGTGGGGCAGCCTGGAGAGGCATTTGAACCTTACCTCAGACACGATCTCTTGGAAAATTTTTGAGGAAAGGTTCCGAAGGAAATATCTACCAGCTTACTTTGAGGAACAACAGGAACAATAGGTGGGAGAATTTCATGCTCTAGTACAGGGAAACATGACCATAGAAGAATACGAGATCAGGTTTATGGAATTGGTCAAATATGTTTCATACATGGAAAATGACCAACGATAGGTAGAACACTTTGTCTATGGTTTAAAACCTAAGATAAGGGCCATGGTGCGGATGTGGAATCCGTATTCAGTAGCAGAAGCAGTGGAAAATGTGCATTATGCAGAGGAACACATGAAATTAAATGGAGAAATGAGATTGACCTTTTCACATAGTCCTGGATTCATGGGGAAGACCCCTAGGACATTTTCCAGGGGAGGGAGCTCAAGGCCACCTCCATATGGTAATAGAGTCACACCAAGGACAGTCGCCATAGGTATTTCAATGGAAGCGAGTGTAGCATGTCGTTCATCACCAACGACACAGGCAGTTCCACGACCATCTCAGGGGATGACTAGTAGGGGCAGGGGTTCCAGGGGAAGGAACTCATTTCAGAGACAGTCACAAAACAATGCACAGGTGCAATCTTGTGTTACCTATTGGGGATGTGGAAGACCCCATTACCAGCGTGACTGCCCAGAGTTACAATCAGGATTTGTGCATAGAGAAGAAAAGGCCCCGATGGGAAGAGAAAGTTCCAGCCACCAGATTTACGCAACTGTTAATAATCGCCAGGCAGGACATCAATCCACAGTGGTGGAGTCATTAGGTACACTAAATCATATCAATGTTAAGATTTTATTTGATTCTGGTGCTACATATAGTTTCATTTCACCATCTGCATTAGAAAAGAGTGGGTTGGCAACCTATGAGCATGATGAATTTAAACAAGTCGAGATGGCTTCGGTGGAAAAACAAGTGGTAGGACCTAGCGTTGATAATTGTATAGTAGAGCTGGGAGTGTGTAGTACCAGATTGAAGGTATACGTCACTTCTCTCAGGGAATATGACCTAATCATTGGAATGGATTGGTTAGAATCCCATCGAGCTTTGGTAGATTGTTTTGCAAAAAGGGTGCTTTGTTTTGACGATGAAGGAAGGCTAGTAGAGATCCAGGGTGTACGGAGAAATGTGTCTCTAAAATTTATCTCAACTATGAAAGTTAAGCGGTGCATGAGACAAGGGTGTTGACTATATGTAGTGGAAGCAGTGAGTGAAAGGAAAGGACCCTCCTTAGATCACTACCCGATATTGTCAGAATTTAAGGATGTTTTTTCAAACGAGTTACCAGGGTTACCTCCTGAGAGGGAGCTTGATTTTACTATTGAGCTAAAACCTGGTGCAGAACCAATTTCCAAGACTCCATATCGGATGACAGCGCCAGAACTTTGTGATTTGCAAATGCAGTTGAAAGAGTTATTGGACTTAGGGCTAATAAGGCCTAGTGTCTCACCTTGGGGTGCACCAGTAATTTTTGTAAAGAAGAAGGATGGTTCCTTACAACTGTGTATAGATTACAGAGACTTTAACCGTGCTACAGTGAAAAATAGGTACCCAATGCCATGGATAGATGATCTCTTTGATCAGATGAAAGGAGCAACGGTATTCTCAAAGATTGATTTGCGATCAGGGTATCACCAGTTAAGGATTAAGGAGGGCGATATTCCTAAAACTGCCTTTTGAACTCGGTTTGGGCATTACAAGTTCGTTGTAGTACCTTCAGGATTGACCAATGTGCCAACAGTATTCATGAGCCTCTTGAATGGTGTATTCCGGAAATACCTAGACCGCTTTGTACATGTCTTTCTAGATGATATCCTCATCTATTCCAAGAATGAAAGAGAACATGAGGAACACTTGCGAGTGGTGTTGTCTTGCCTTAGAGAGAACAAATTGTATGGGAAGTTGTCGAAGTGTTCCGTCTTCCAGAAAGAAATCCACTATTTAGGTCATATCATTTCCGACAAAGGAATATCTGTGGACCTAGAAAAGGTAAAGGCCATTATGGAATGGCCAGTGACGAAAAATGCTCATGAGGTAAGAAGCTTCATGTCTAGTAGGTTACTATCAGATATTTGTGGAAGGTTTCTCTAAAATAGTGAAACCCATCACCACTTTGCAGTGCAAGGAGGTCAGGTATGAATGGACAAAAGAATGTTATAGTGCATTCATCGAGCTTAAAAGGTTACTAACTAGTGCGCCAATTCTACGAGTTCCATATATGGAAAAGGACTTCACAGTCTGCACCGATGCCTCGAAGCAAGGGTTGGGGGGCATGCTAATGCAGGATGGAGGAGTGATATCTTATGCATCAAGGAAGTTGAAGAAACATGAAGAGCTTTATGCTACTCATGATTTAGAGTTGGCAACTGTAATGCTAGCTATGAAAATTTGGAGGCACTATCTAGTAGAGCGAAACTTTGAGCTCAAAACGGACCATCAAAGTTTAAAACATCTCTTCACTAAAAGGGATCTGAATGCCAGGAAAAGGTGATGGAGTGAGTTCATGAGTGAGTACGATTTTGGTATTTCATATATCAAGGGAAAAGAGAATGTGGTCACATATGCCTTGAGTAGGAGACCACGTGTCTTCTCCTTGGTACCCTTAAAAGTCAATCTGAGGGAACATGTGTTGACACAACTCCTTAGAGACAATTGGTATTTAAAGGTTACCTCAAACCTCCAGAGTGGGAGGCAATTAGATCCAAAGTATGAAGGATATAGTCTGGAAGTAGACAAACTATTGAGATATCGAGGAAGGATGTACATCCCTGAATATGGGGATATTTGAAGCATCATACTGAAGGAAGCCCATAGAGCACTTTATTGTGTGCATCCAGGTGTGAGGAAAATGTACGTAGACACGAGGAAGCTCTTCTTTTGGGTAGGCATGAAGTGCGATGTAGTCCATTTTGTTGCCAAGTGCCTAGAGTGTCAACAAGTGAAAGCCAACCACCATCACCCGATAGGCCTCCTACGACGACATGATGTTCCTATGTTCAAGTGGGAAGTCATTTCTATGGATTTTGTTGTGGGGTTGCCGCTCACATGTCATAGACACAATGCCATTCTTGTGATAGTTGATAAGTTAACCAAGAGTGCTTATTTTATTCTGGTTAGAGACACTTACGATGTCACTGATGTGGCACACATGTTTGTAAGTGAGGTCATCTGTTTGCATAGGATACCTATGAAGATCATTTCAGATAGGGACTCCAGATTCACTTCTAGATTTTGGACAAGTTTGTAGTCAGCGTTGGGGACTCAGTTGAACTTAAGCACAACTTATCATCTTGAAACAGATGGGAAAAATGAGAGAGTAAATCAAGTCATGGAAGACATGCTTAGGATGTATGTCATGGATAATCAAACCCATTGGGAGAAGTACCTACCTTTGGTGGAGTTCGCCTACAATAAGAATTTTCATAGCTCCATCGGAATGCCACCCTACAAAGCTCTGTATGGAAGGCCATGCAGAACACCATTGAGTTGGGAAAGATTAGAATACCGAGTAACAGTTGGGCCAAAATCGATTCAAGAAATGGAGGAAAAGGTGATTCAGATTAGGCAGAGACTAAAGGAAGCGCAAGATAGACAGAAAAGTTACGCAGACACAGGACTGATCGAAGTTATAAAGAGGGAGATCATGTTTTCATTCATATCAGGCCTAATAAGAGTACCATTCGGTTCGGGAAGGGGACAAATTTGTCACCTCGATTTATAGGACCGTTTAGAATCCAAGAGAAAATTGGACTCGTTGCCTATCGTCTCGTATTGCCACCCCACTTGCATAAAACTCATAATGTTTTTCATGTATCTGTTCTACGTCATTATGTTGCTGATGAATCACATAAACTAAATTGGAAGGAATTGCAGGTATCAGACGCGGGAACCCTCACGGTAGAACCATTACGCATATTGGACCGTAGAGTCCGACAACTCAGGAACCATCTGGTAGACCAAGTTAAGGTCCAGTGGGACAAATATAGTCCAGGATCTGCTACTTGGGAGGATGTCGAGACACTACGATGAGATTATCCCTCACTTTTTTTGACCACCTCGAGAATATGTTTCTCGAAGGTTGGGTATATGTAACACCACATTTTGACTTAGACAACTAGGATTACCTGAGGCCTAAACACCTTTATTTTCTATTCATAGTGAAACTATTAAATAATACACTTGAACTTTTAAGACGTATGGACCTTTATGAATGTTTAAATGTATTTGAATAATGATGGATATGATGCGATATATTGTGAGAATGTAAATTTTATGAATGTTTAAATGTTATTGATGATGATGGATATGATGCGATCTACTATGTGAATGTAAATTCTGTGAATGTTTAAATGTTATTAATGATGATGGATATGATGCAATATATTGTGTGAATGAGAATCCTACGAAGATTTAAATGCTATTTGAATGATGTTGGATATGATGCAATCTATTATGTAAATGATAATTCTATGAATGGGTAACGTTAATTGAATTATGGGATATTATGAGATCTATTTATAACTTGAAAACTTTGATGTTAAAGTTGTTGGTATGAGGATACCGAATTGAGATTATAGTTGTATGCAATTACATGATAATAATGCATAGATGCGTATGAGTTTGTGTTACAAACTAATCTGGAGGTCATTGGGCTATGAAATAGCCAAGGGATAATGATAATGAAAGTGGATGTTGTGACCACTGACCGAGAAACAATATGGTATGAATATTTGTATGTGAAATTATATTGGTTTTGATGCATTGCTATGATATGTGGACCAGTGCAGGATTCCAGGTGGTGAGACTACCCAAAAATGAATAAACGATGACAAAACTCCCAACAAAACAGTGCCACTGTATAATCCATTTTAGGGTGTGGACCCTAGTCTTGTTAGGAGGGGTGGAGGCATTTCTCACCGCGTATCCTCCAAAACCTGAAGTCATGGGAGGACGGTGTTAGCTCACGCTCCCCTAGACGTGTGATGATGACTGTCAATTGCCTGTTGGGGAAGCTTGGTCAAGATAGTGACACTTCCACTTATGGGTTCTATTTGGAGTTAAGTCAATATAGTTGACGCTCCAAGATAGTCCAACAGAGGAAGGATAGGAATGGAAGATGGAAGTAAGTTAGGGAGGAAGGATTAATAGAAATAATTTAGAGTGTATGGAGATTCGTCTTATGGTGGAATATATTGTCTTTCCTTCTGAAAAGAAAATATGTATATATGAATATTCATAATTATGTAACTAAACCACAATTGTCTAAATAAAATTGTTGAGATAGATTATTTTAATTAAGTGAATTCACAAACATTTCATTGGTTTATTATCTTTGATAAAAAGAATAGTCTTATTGATTGGATTGGATGCATACATAAATTACTATAAGGGTGATAATTATTGTTATTAGTACATGCACGAGACTTGTATGTACTAGCTACACATGCGTTTCTTACACATGTACACTAGTATGTATGAGTTTTCTTGGCTTACTTACTAATAATGTTGGTTATTTATTATGAATGTGTGAACCATGTGTCTTTTCCCTTGTATCATAAAATACTTTAACTTCAGGATGAAGTTTCCTGGAGGGTGGGTGTATGTAACAACCCTAGTTAAATAAATAATTGTCAAAGTTAAATAATTGTTTAGGGTTTATTAAGTTAAATTAATTAAATAATTAATTGTCCTAATGTATATTAATTAATTAATTAATTATTATTTATTAATAATAATAAATAAATAAATAAATAATTTATTGTTTAATGTATATTAATTAATTGATTAATTGATTAATTAACTCATTAAATATTTGGGTAATGAATTAAAGTTTAATAAATTTTAATTTATTAAAAGAAAACTTAACGTATTGAAGGATGGAACCATTAAGGAGAAGGGGATAAGGTGGTTTGCATTGAATGGAAAGATAAGGGGGGGAGTGAGTCTTAATAAAAGCGGGAGAGGCGGTGAATGGACGAGGCGATATGAGGGGAAAAAAACATTCAAGAGGGGAACTTTTTGGGGATTTTGAGCAGGGAGAATTATTTTTGATATTAGGAGACCGTATTGGAGAATTTTGAGGGGGAGAGATTGGAAAACTGTATTTCTAGTTTTTGGCTTGAGGAATTTGGTGGACTGTTACAAGGGAGCATATGTTGCTGGGAGTTTTGGGCTCGGGGGCCAAGAATCCTTACAGAATCCTGGAGCTATGGAGTCGAATAGGCTCTATTCCTAGATGGCTGGGAGGAAAGATTCAGTTTTGGGTAGAGTTTGGCAGAGTATCCTGGGCACAGTTTCAGCTTCATCTTGGACAAACAGAGTTGGGAAAAAAATCACTTAACAAGTATTATTGTTCGTTATTATGGCATGTTCATTATCGTATGATGATTCAATATGTTATTGATGCTGTGTATATTATTCAATATATCATTTATATCATGCTGCCCATTTGGAATTTTGCTGAGCCATAAACTGTAAACTGTTATTTTGCTGAATATAGAATCATAAAAGAAATTATATTAGAAATGTTAGGTTTAAATTTATGAAATTCTAGGTTCTGTTAGAGAGGACTTTACAAACCACCTGTCCTTGCCCCATCTTGCCACCCTGAAGTAGAAGTAGAATGATGGAACCACTGTCACACTATCATTGCGAGACATACCACTGTAAATCTATACCAATAAATTTAAACCATGCATCAACCTGTACCTCAACCTGTAATCAACCTGTACCATAAACAAGTGCATCAACCATGCACCAACCTATAACAAACAACCTGTAATCAACCTGTACCATAAAAAAGTGCATCCAACCATGTACCAAGTATTTACCAATCATGTGTTAACTACTCATCAACCAACATCATCAACTATACACCTCATGTATGTGCCAACTCATCAACTACTTGTCTCAACCATGTACTCAACATGTAACTCAACCAAAATCCCTCATCAATTTCTTCATCCAAATATGATTTGTAGCTCTGTAATAGACCTATGTATATGATCACATTCCTGCAAACCTTCCTTAACTTTAACAACAAGAGACTAGCATTTTCATCAAACTTTTCTTTGGTCTCACATGCCTAGTTTTGGATTAGTCGACAACGCTAAATTGAAGTAATCATAACTTTGTACCTAGAATGTATAAATATATGAAACTGATACACAATGTTCTTTAGTGTTTTTTATACAAGTCCTCCAAGTTTCACTACTTGGGACCTCTCATAAACGGAGTTATAGAAAAAATGGCATACCTTGTTGAATTCTGGCTTATTCTAGAGAGTGACCTTGTAGAGCGTTCCCCACACAGAATATTTGATAAATTGATATAAAATTGTTATATAGAATACTATCAACTATACCCTAACCAATATATTTTGTCTCATTGAATTTGGATATGTTATGAAGAAGTTACGACGTTTTTACCTGAAACACTTGTTTTTGACTAGTTTGAGGACTAGCCACAAACCCTGTTTTCCACGGAGTGTAACTCCTAAAATAAAACGACCCACAAGCTGAAGATTTTACCACAGATACTTGGATATGTTTTCTCAATTTCATATCAATTTCACGGTCTAAATCATTATAGAAAAAATTTTATAGCGAAAATGGTGAGATGACCTGTAAATAACATACCTTAGAAAACACCATCAAAAGAATTTATCCTTCCTTGCATTTTGGCCTTCTTTTCTTCACCTTCACTCAGAATTCTAGTTTAGATATCTTTGGTTACCTCAGACACCTATAGATATTCAATATTCTCAAGTTTGTGTTAAATGAGAGAGCCTTTCCTCTTATTTATACTCTCGAAGTAGCTTCCTTAAAAACATCTTCTAGGTCACTTGGCCGACTTTCCTTATTTTAGGGTTAACCCACTTCTAATTTATCCATTAAAATTATTATTGAAATAATTTATTTTGTATTCAATTTGAATTATAATACACTCATTGCTTCACTTTATTATTTATCCTTTAAAAATCTCTTAAACCACTTTGACTACTTTGACCTTTTGGGGCTTCTAGATGACATATGAGGGTCCTCCAACTTCGTAAGGCCATAACTCTCAAACTGTGAGGATTTATGTGAAGTTATACATACCCCCAGAAATGTCATGACATGTACTATCCATATAGAATATTATTATCTAAAAATATATCATAACTCATATTGTTACCCATCAAACAAACTTGGGTCCATTACCCAAACCTGGGGTCTCCAACTTCTCATGGCCATAACTCTCTAACCGTGAGGAGTCATGTTACATTCCACATACTACCAGAAATGGAATGAAAAGAAATATACATCTAGGATAGTTTCCCTGACAAATTCACTATCCTTCATCTCATTATTCCATAGTTAAGCATGGGTTCTCTTACTCCGCAAAGTGTCTTCCCATGAGGGCTTTCACCATAAGGGGACCACTTTGGAGTTCATCCATATTTACTTCTTATTAACTATGAAAAAAAAAATAATGAGTCATATTTACATCAAACAATATTGGGTCCATTATCCAAACCTTTGTGCTATGGGGATTTCTTTAAGGGTTGACATCAATGACAACCAACCTTAATCAACAATCTCCCCCTTTGGCATTGATGACAACACTCTGATGAAATAATGAGATCATATTACTCGTGCTCCCCCTGGAACCATGCCTCTATCTTCTGCATCTGATAATTCTCTCCCCCTTTGTCATCAATGACAAAGGTATCTTTCCATACGGGGTTGCTCCCCCTAACTGAATTGTCCTCTTATGGTGCTTCCTCATGTACATCTAAGACATATAAGATAAGAATTCAAAAAGAATTCAAAAAACATTCATTTTGGAGTAGAAATAACTCCAATTCTTTGGCGAAGATATTCAAAGGATTCCCGTGGAAGTGGTTTTGTAAATACGTCTGCCACTTGTCCTGGAGTGCATCACCAGGTTTTTTGAGATACTGATGGCACTTGTATTATCACAATATATTGGAATGGGCTCATCATACTCAACCTATATATATGTCAAATTTTGTTTCATCAAAAGAACCTGTGTACAACATGCTGCTGCCGCAATATACTCTGCCTCAGCTGTAGATAGAGATACTGATGATTGTTTCTTGCTTAGCCATGATACCAAACACTCACCTAAGTAGACCGTTGCTCCACTGGTGCTTCATCGGTCATCAATACAAGCTTCCCAATATGCATCTGTGTAGTCAATAAGTGATAGATCTTTTCCTTTTGGATACCATAATCCAAACTCTTATGTTCCTTTGAGATATCTGAAGATCCTCTTTACTGCTAATACATGTGATTCCTTTGGTGCTTCTTGAAATCATGCCACCTATACAACTGCCTGCATTAGATCTAGTCTGGATGCTGTCACATATAGTAGGCTGCCAATCATTGACTTGTATTGCCTCTAATATGTAGAATTCGAATCATGATCTTTGCTCAACTTACAACAGGTTTGCATGGGAGTGATAACTAGTTTGCAATCTTCCATTCCGAGCCTCTTTATCATTTCTATGATATACTTGGTTTGAGAAATAAAAATTTCTTGGTTGCTTTGACATATCTGAATTCCCAGAAAGAAGGATAGTTCTCCAAGTAACGACATTTCAAATTCATTATGCATGTCTTTTGCAAATTTCTGGCTTAACTTGTCATCATCACTACCAAAAATAATATCATCAACATAAACTTCAATTAATAAAATATTACCTTGACTTACCTTGATGTAGAGGGTTATTGTCTGCACTTCCTTTTCTGAACCTTGCCTACTGCAGATACTTATCCAGTCTGGAGTACCATGCTCTAGGAGACTGTTTTAGACCATACAAGGCCTTCTTTAATTTACACACATAGTATGTGTTCTCTGACAACTGAAATCCTTCTGGCTGTTCAATGTAGACTTCTTCTTCAAGTTCCCCATTCAGAAAATATGATTTTACGTCCATTTGATATACTTTAACATTTTTGGAGCATGCATAAGCTAAAAGAAAACAGATTGCTTCCATTCTAGCAACTGGGGAAAATGTCTCTTCAAAGTCGATTCCTTCAATCTATGCATATCCTTAACATACAAATCTAGCTTTGTTCCTTGTAACCCGTCCATATTCATTCAATTTATTCCTGAAAACCCATTTTGTGTCGATCACATTCTTATTCTTTGGTCTTGGAACCAATTCCCAAGTGTCTTTTTTATCTATTTGATCCAATTCTTCATCCATGGCCTTATTCCAAAATTCATCCTTGATGGCTTCTTCAAAACAATTTGGTTCAATTGTAGATAAGAGTGCTAGGTGTGTTTGTTTTGGTGAAAAGATTTTTCTTCTAGTCACAACTTCTGCATCTTTGTTTCCAATAATCTGATCTGAAGGATGATTCTTATGTACTCGTTTGCTAGGTATCTTTGGATATACTTGTTGAACTTTCTCTTCTACTTCTATCGAATTCTCTTCATGTTCTACTTATTTTTCATCTTCTTCTTCAAAAATTTGTTCCATTGATTTGTTTTCTTCTTCCTTTGATTCTGGTCTTCCTGTTTAATCAATTATTACATTGATGCTTTCCACAACTTTGTTTAATGTTAGATTGTAACACTTGTATGCTTTCCTTGTACTTGAGTAACCAACAAGTATTCATTTGTCCACACGAGAGTCAAACTTTCCCATTCTTCCATCTTCTCTTTTGATGTATAATTTGCTTCCAAAAAATCTGAAGTGCTTCACATTTAATGGTCTTCCTTTCCATAGCTTGTAGGGAGTTTTATCAGTGTTATTTCTAAGCATTACTCTGTTTTGAATGTGAACTTTTGTATGCACTATCTGTGTCCAAAAAATATTTGTCAACTTTGAATCCATTATCATTGTTCAAGCCATTTCTTGTACTGTCCTATTCTTTCTTTCAACAACTCCATTTTGTTGAGGTGTCCTAGTGATGGAGAATTGCCCTTTTATTCCATGATTGTTGTAGTAGTCCATAAATTCCTTTGAGATGAATTCTCCTCCATTGTTTGATCTTAAGCATTTGATTCTTGAATCCATCTCATTTTCAACCATTTCCTTGTAGATATTGAAGTTTTCAAAAGCTTCTGACTTGTTTTTAAGAAAGAAATTTGCAATCATTCTTGTATAATCATCAACTAATAACATAAAGCATCTCTCACCTTTTAAGCCTTTTGTTGTATTTGGTCCAACTAGATCAGTATGCACAATTTCCAATGGTTTTGTTGTTGAATATTCCTTTGATTTGAACCCGGTCTTTGTTTGATTTCCTTGTTGGAAATGCTTGCATAAAGTGTTGGTTGGTTTTGTGATCTGGGGTATTTCTCTGACTGCTTCTCTTTTAATGAATTTGACAAGGTTATCAAAATGCATGTGAACCATTCTTCTATGACATAACCAAATTTCATCTTCCTTTCCTAGACAACAATTTTCATTTCCAATTTCGCTTAACACATATATGTTGCTTGAAGTTCTTGCAGCTGTAGCGACCAATTTTCCCTGAACCTTCTTTTCTTATCTCACACTTTTGTGAATTGAAAGTAACTTTATGACCTTGGTCACACATTTTAATCACACTTAAAATATTATGTTTCATATCTTCTCAATTTGGACTGTGCCTTTTTCAACGATTTTGGCTGATTCATCATTTCTGAAGGAGACTGGTCCATTTGTTTCCTTTTGTAATGTAAGAAACTTGTCTCTATCACCTTTCATGTGTTTTGAACATCCACTGTCTACATACCAACTACATTTATTATGTTTATCTTGTAGAGAAACAGTGCATTCTTCATTGCTATACTAATCTTGATTTCTTATCCATGTCGTTATCTGAGGTTCTTGTTTATGACTCTGTTGAGGTTCTTTAGGAGGGACTATCATTCTACAATTTTTGGCCATGTGTCCAAAATTGTTACATTTGTAACATTCCACTTCAGTGCTCAAAGATTCAAACCTATTGTAACTTCTTCTTTGTGTTTCACTAGGTATTCTTGAATAAACCCTTTGTGTATGGCTCTCAAAGTAGTTATTGTTCTTGTTGTTAGCTCTGCAATTTACATCTTTATGTCCAAAATTATTACATGCATAACATAAACCAAAAAATATAGTTTGATACCTGGTAGTTGAAGATATTCTGAAAGGAGGTTCACTTATGAATCCTTCTTCTTCTTGAGGCCTGTCTATCTGTTGTTGATTCTAAAATCTGAATCTTCTCGGTGGAGGAGTGTCCCTGTAATCTTCCTTGTATATATTTTTATCCCCTTTGATTTTTTCTGCAAAGCTTTTTGGATTTGTTTCTTGCTCTGTTGTTTTGGAGCTTGGTCCCTTTTCTTTCTAATTGTATCCAAGTCTGGACTTGTCAAGATGAGATTTTTGACTACTGGTAATGTCATATAGAACTTTTGAGCTATTCTGCATATTTTTCTTTTGAATATCCTTTCTTAGTGTCACAATCTCTACTTCCAGGTTTCCAATGATCCCGTCCTTTCCTTCTAGTTGTTCTTTGAGTTCTTATTCAATTCTTTTATCTTCTTCTATTTGAACCTTCAATTTTGTGATCATTTGTTCTAGTCCTTGAGTGTCTTTTTTCTTATCTAGTTCTGCTTGTAGTTTCTTGTTTTTTTTCTTTTCTCTTTTGATAACTTCTATGGAACTCATTAATTCTTCTTGAAAGTCAAATTCCATCTCTTCAATTTCTTCTTCATATGCTTCTTCATATTCTTCTTCGGAGTCTTCTTTATCAGTTTCTTCTACTGCCATGAATAAAACTCTCCCTATTTCATTGTCACTGACTTCATCTTCATCTAATGATGAGATGTCTTCTTTGGTGCAAAATATTTTCTTGAAAACTTTATTTGTAGTTCTTTTACCTTTATATGTTTGTCTGCCTTTTGAGTAACCTTCATTATTTCTCTTTTTCTTATGAGGAAATTTGTTATCAAAATGACCAATACCATCACAATTAAAACAAATTAAAGGAAGCTTACCTCTATACCTACCATTGGTTCCCTTGTTCAGTCTTTTGACGAAGTTGGCCACTTCTTCATCCTCTTCTGAGACGTCGCTATTGTTGCTATATTCTTCTTGTACCTTTTTCTTTTTCTTTGATCTTTTGGATGCTTTGAAGGCTACTTTGTTTACATCTGGATTTTCCTGTTTAGTTCTCATCTCTTATGCTGTGAAGATTCCATGCAGTTCATCCATGCTTACTGAGTTTAGATCTGATCTTTCTTCTAATGTTGATATCTTAGGGTTGAGTATCATTAGGAAGATATCTTATTACCTTTTGAACAATTACAGATTCTTTGATTTCTTCTCCCAATCCTATGATTGCATTCATTGTTTCATCGACTCGTAAGAAGTAGGCTGCGATATCTTCATCTTCCTTCATTTTTAGTTGTTCGAACTGACCTATGTAAGTTTGAAGCTTTGTTGCTTTGACTTTTGAATCTCCTTCATAAATATTTCGAAGCTTGTCCCAAATCTCTTTAGCAGATTTACAATGTGCAAATTTGGTGAATACCGTATCACTGAGACCATTCAAAAGTGCATTTTTGGCTTTGGGATTATTCTCACCAAGTTTCACTGCTTTGTCATTTATTGGTGGAACTGCTGGCATTGTGTATCCATCCACAATTGATTGCCAAACTTGAAATCCCTGTGCCTGTATATATGTCTTCATCCTTATGCTCCAAAAAACATACTTCTTTCCATCAAACTGTGCTATTCCATTTTTATACGAGTTGGCACTCTCCATGATCTAACTTTCAGTGGTTAAACTGATTTATGAAGGAACCTACTCTGATACCAATTGTTGGATAATTGAGAGGGGGGGTGAATCAGTAATAGCGTAATTATAATCCTTTTTCTTCAATTGTTATATCAATGTAGAATTATTATCCAATAATGAGCACTAAGAAATAAACAATCACATACATACACAGTAAACCAATGTTTTACATGGAAACCCAAATCGGGAGAAAACCACAGAATGTTGTTTCTTATATGTTTTTAATAATTACATTCATTCAAAGCACCAAATTCCTTTTTTTTCTAGCTACAACTGGAAGGAGGCTCCAATCCCCTACTTTCTCAAGCTACAACTTGAGGGAAGCTCCAACTCCCCAATTCTCTGGCTATAACCAGAAGGAGGCTACAACCTCCTATGTTCTCCGACTACAACCGGAAGGTGGCTACAACCACCTGTCCTTTCCCCATCCCACCACCCTGAAGTAGAAGTAGAATGATGGAACCACTGTCACACTATCATTTTGAGATATAGCGTTGTAAATTTGTACCAATAAATCTAAACCATGCATCAACCATGCATCAACCTCTACCTCAACTTGTAATCAACCTATACCATAAACAAGTGTATCAACCTTGCACCAACCTATACCAAACCACCTGTAATCAACCTGTACCATAAAAAAGTGCATCCAACCATGTACCAAGTATGTACCAATCATGTGTCAAATACTCATCAACCAACATCATCAACTATACACCTCATGTAGGTGCTAACTCATCAACTACTTATCTCAACCATGTACTCAAAATGTAAATTAACCAAAATCCCTCATCAATTTCATCATCCAAATATGATTTATAGATCTGTAATAGACTTGGTTTATATGATCACATTCCTGCAAACCTTCCTTAACTTTAACAACAAGAGACTAGCATTTTCATCAAACGTTTCTTTGGTCTCACATGCCTGGTTTTGGATTAGTCAACAACCCTAACTTGAAGTCATCATAACTTTGTATATATAATGTATAAAGATATGAAACTGATAAAAAATTTTCTTTAGTGTTTTTTATGCAATTCCTCCAAGTTTCACTACTTGGAACCTCTCAAAAAAGGAGTTACAACAAAAATGGCATACCTTGTTGAATTCTGGCTTATTCTAGAGAGTGACCTTGTAGAGAATGCAATGCACGAAATATTTTTTCAATTGATCTCAAAATGTTACAAAGAATACTACAGACTATACCCTAACCAACACATTTTTTCCACTGAATTTGGATCTTTTATGAATAAGTTACGACGTTTTTACCCGAAACACCTATTTTTGACTAGTTTCAGGACTAGGTACAAACCCTATTTTCCACGGAGTGTAACTCCCAAAATACAATGAACCATAAGTGGAATTTTTTATTACAGATACTTGGATATGTTTTCTCAATGGAATAGCAATTTCACAGTCTGAATCATTATAGAAAAAAAGTTATAGCGAAAATGGTGAGATGACCTGTAAATAACATACCTTAGAAAACACCATCAAAAGAATTTATCCTTCCTTGCATTTCTGCCTTATTTTCTTCACCTTCACTCAGAATTCTAGTTTAGATATCCTTGGTTACATGTTATAACCCTAATTTTCACTAGACATGCTTACCTGGCATCATGCCATCTCATATTCCTTCTTTTCCAAAACACTGCTGGACAACTCTTCTTAAAAACCCCTTTTATAAAGATCCACGTGCCTTGCTTCATTACTGCACGTGTGTACATGCTAGATGACCCAAGACAACCTGTGTGTACCTACAAAAGCAAAAAAAAATGAAATTTGCTGATGGAACACACAAATTTTGGTAAGTTAATTAAACCTTTCTGCCATGCATGGCCGGTCACTTGACCAAATACCTAGCTTCTT
Source organism: Picea engelmannii (assembly GCA_009831015.1). NCBI lineage: Eukaryota > Viridiplantae > Streptophyta > Pinopsida > Pinales > Pinaceae > Picea > Picea engelmannii. The sequence continues at coordinate 946,550 of ML780764.1, forward strand.
CTAGCCTATAAAAGAAGGGTTAGGGGTTCCATATGAAAGGAGGAGAATCATATTAAAGAAAATATACCCAATTGAGCATTCCCTTTGTCCCAACCTTTATCCATCCTTGTGCAAAGAGAAGTATAGAGCAAAGCATATGGAAGACAGTGGAAGAAGAGCCTAGGACCAGGATCGAGGAGCAGTAGTCGACTTTATCATTGTAAGGTATCATTGTGAAGTTAATAAAAGAATTGATTTTCCCTTCCTGCCATATGAGATTGTCATTATTGGAATATTGATTGTATGATTGATTAAATCTCTAACTCGTTAGTTCATAGATCAAATTCATGTGGAGTTATTTGTTTGTCTTTAGTGAATGCAGGTCAGCATTGAGAGGAGAGTTGTAGTCAAAGAACGACCAAGCACGAAAAGGGATCGACATAAAACACAAATAATAAGGTACGTCAACTTAATCTCTTGAACCTTGTATTTACATATGAGTAATGGGGGTCTAGGCATGGGATGATGGTAAAAAGTAAGAATCTTTAGGTCATTTCTGCATGCATGATAAAACCCTTAGTGCTAGTTCGTAGGAGGGATTTGCCACCCACAACAGAATTGGCGATCATACTGGGGAATCTTTAGGGTTTCTTGAGATGTTTTTTCTTGGGTATTTTTACGAAATGGTTTCATTTCTTGTTTTTAAAGTTTCTGCAAAATTCTAAGCTAACAAAGATTTTGGTCTTCCATACTGGCTATCTCTGTTTCTTTGCTTGACTACATTTTTTTTTTCCCGAGACCCATAGAGGTACACACGACCTGTATAAGGTCTTCACGTGTGTACCCGTTCCCTACATTCTCACAGCCCGCATGTACATGCTAGCTGAGGAAGTGTCAATCACGTGTATGTTTCCAAAAAAATTCTTTTAGAGAGGCAGTCATCCTCTCCCTTGTTGGAAATAGTCCTTCTCAAGGGTTTTCTGGAAGTCTTTCTAGTCATTTTTGTTTGCAGTCTATAGCTTAGGTTTCACCTCAGATTGGTTTGTTCTATGAAGTTTTCCTTGAATTGTTTTCTTTTTTATATTAACGTAAGTGTACGAGTCTTCAAGAGATCGTGGTTCTCAGTACCAATAGTCTTTTCCTGGGCTGGATTGCTTGGCCTTTCATTTGTCTCAGAGTTTCAGAGATACACGCGGCCTGTATAAGGCCAACATGTGTGTACATGCGCTCTGACTTTACACAGCTCGCGTGAACAAGCTTGTTGTTGAACTATCAACAGTGTGCTTGTGGAGAAAAGTTTTATTGAAGGTGAGGCAGTCACTCTTTCCTTTGACCAGAGTTATAGCTCTTAGGTTTTTGGGTCTCTATCATAGCGGTCAGTAACTTAGGTTTGATCACAACAATAGCTTTCTTTTTCATTAAGAAGTTTTCCTCAAATTTTTTTTTTATAGGGTTTTTAAAAAAGTGTGAGAGTCTAGTTTTAATTTGCTTGTGTGTTATTTTTAAAGTGACTCTTTGCGATTTGCGCTTAGGCCAAAAGTTTTCTTGGTTTTTACTTGTTGATATTTTTCCTTTTTTCTTTGTGAGCATTCAAATAAAAAAAAATCTTTTATTTCTTTGTTTGGTTAAATAATGTTGTTTTGCATTAGAAACCAGGGAAAAATCTTTGCTTTCATAAGTTCTTCATGGTTGACTTATATCATAAGTATCTCGTAGTCGAGTGAAATCCTTCTTTGAGTTTGTTGTTCAGAGATCTTAGAAAATTTTTAGTTTGAAAAGTTGTTTAAGATTTGAGTCAAGAGGAGTTATTTTGTTTCCAACTTTCTATTTATTTTTCTTTCATCTTTCAAACATCGCTAGTTTCACTTTCATAACCTTTGACTTAATACAAGCCATAAAAATTAACGCTAAAACTAAAATTCATTAGACTTTTTATGTTTGTAGGGTCAACCAACTAGTTTAGGGTTAGGGCCTTGAATTAGGTTGGAGAGGAAACTCTTCAAAGCCATTAAATCAAACATTGGAGTCTGAGTTAGGGAGTGTCAATCTCCAGTATGGTGAAAGTTATCTGGGACCCCCCTCTAACACAGGGGCTAAACATGAGGTCGCGTGTGGAAAGGTAGCAGAGATAACCCCTCCAAAGATGGACCAATCGTAGTGGAGAACACATATAGAGGGCTTGTCTTGGGATTCCATCGATTTCATTTGCCATGGAGCTTCGTGGGTCTCGAATCCATTCAATGTCCTCATTTGTCTTCCATACCACTTACCTTTGATACCCTTGACAGGTTTCAGGCTCGATACCCTGCTTATTGTGGTCTACTCGACTTTCGACTGTACCCGCCTGGTGATTGTTCGCGCGCTGGAAACCTAGTTTCCTATATTTTTAGAGACATACACAGGTGACTGCGGGGGTATACCGCGGTACCTAGGACAGACACCGGGCCACATTTTGCAGAGTATACCTAGAGAGTGATTCCATGTTCGAGTTTCACTTGCACCGGTAAGTTTCTCTAGTGTTGGTTGTTGTAACTGTTCTTCCAACTATTTTAGCGTTTGCTTGTTTTATCTTGGAGGGACCTTTTTAGTGTGTGTTGTTTTTTGAACTAATAGAAAGCCTTAGTGTGTATTTGATCTTCTCACACAGTGGAGGATCATGAGCTCCACTGGTCATGAAGGCTTCTGGGCCTATCACCGGTTACCCTGGAGCCACCTCCGCCACCACTAAGGCGAAAGCTAGACCAACAAGGGTCTTTTGAAGCAACCGGGTCACAAGAAATTGTACTCGACCAACATCCGGAGGAAATGACCATTTTAGAATTTGGAGCGAAAGATATTGGTCCATCCAAAACTCCAACCACTGATCTTTCAGCACCCATCATCATACCGATTCACTCTTATGAGTGTCAGACAGTGTCGCACGCAATAATGGAAACAAATGTTGTCACTTCTTCTAGGAATTATTCAATTCCCACTATGGTTGTCACCACAGGGGATTTTCCACCTCCTAACCCACCATAACCGGTCTAAGCCACCATGGTATTGACCACCTCTACCTCAAATAGTGGTCCAATCCCGTCTATGGCGGTGGCCATGACCCCTTTCACATCGAGTGCGACAGGCCCTCCATTCTCATACGGGATGCCTAGCTCAGGTACAAGCCCTGTACTTTCCTACTCCACTTCAAATACTTTAGGTCTAGGAGCAGGGTGCTCTAACGCTCCTTTGCAAGGACACTTGGGGATCACTTTAGCTCCTTTTAATGCTTTTCCTTACGGGGGAGGTCATATACCTCCTTCGTCCCCTTCGCTCGGTGGCACCAACCAACAATCCGCCAGGCCACCCACACACCATAGTTTATTTGGAGCAGGGAATCAAGGACCACCCGCTCATAATATGCCAGTAGGTTTGACACATTTTTCTTTGTTCGGTGCATTTGGTAACAACTCTTTCTCATCAATTGCTTTCCCGAATGGGGGAAACCCCGATTAAAAACAACCTATTCCTATGCAAGGTACTATTCCTGCACAGGGGGCAAACCCAGGAACTTCTTCCACATCAGGACCTTGGAATTCTTGGCAGGGATCAATTCCCTTGTCAGGAATGTTGATCTAGGGAAATTATTTTCACAACCAATGGAACCCCGGACAAGGTACTATGCATATGCCCATGGGATCGACATGGGGCAACCCTTCCCAAAGTCCTCCGAATGTAATGCATGCCCAACCATCTATGTCCTATTTTGGGAAGCAGCCGATGATGTCTCCTCACACGTAGAATCCGTACGTTGGTCATGGCCATGTTTTTTACCAGAACCTAAGCCAGAAGCCAAACTTTTCCCAGCAACCTGGTGCCAGTTAAACTCTAGGTCCCTTTTTCCATGGTTATCACCAAAAACCCAAACTACCTTTCCTGGCAACCTTGCATTTGACAGAATTGACAAGGTTGTTGAATGACCCTATCTGTCATGATCCCCATTGGCCCTATATGCTGATGATGTTGCCTTCGGACATACCAAAGTTTGAAGCCAAGCCTAACGAAGATCCAGGAGATCATGTGACCACCTTCCATCTTTGGTGCTCATATAACTCATTGAAAGCTGACTTTGTACAGCTGTGATTGTTTCAATGTACTCTCAGTGGGAGTTCCGTGAAATGGTACATTGAGATTGACCTCTCAAGATACTCTTCCTTTGACGAATTGGCAATGTATTTCCTAAACCATTTCCAATTACCTGTGAGATACGACGCTGGCACATAATTGCTGGCCAATTTCGTACAGACAAAAGCATACCATATCTCTGATCACATCCAAGAATGGAGACACTAGAAGAGTTTAATTAAGGTGCCAGTCCCACCAGAATTCCTACTCGAGTGGTTCCTTAAGTCTTTGGTCCCACAGTTATCCAAAGACGTTGTGACATCGAGAGTGTTTTTCGAAGAAGATTCCATCATGAGAGATCAACAACTTGAGCTAATCTACTCTCAGTCTAGTTTATTATACGATATCTTGCCAGATGTGCCATGCTCAATACTTGATAAAACCAGACAGAGAGCTAGACCACATGCCGATGGTATTGTTGGTTCAACACACACAAAGCCCGCTGAGCAACTGATGAACCAATTGCAACAATTGTCTATACAACACATAGCGGCCAACCAAACTACTTTTTTGGCTGCTCCCCCTACCCAAATGTCAGATATACACATAGTGCAATCGACAAATCCAAAGGCCACCCAACAACCTAGAGGAAAGAAAAACCAATGAAAGAAGGGTAAGGGGGATAAGAAAACCACTAATAATGATAGCGGGGGAAACACTGAGAAATGAAAGGCAAGGTATCCGTGCAACCTGTGCGCGGAAGACCACCCGACCCACAAATGTCCTCGACTTGCAGAGACCCAAAAGTTTGTGACATAGCAACATCCTTCCGTGTTAACCAATCCATTTCAACATGGGCAAAACCTAACCCAAGCCTCTATAAGCACGAAAGGGGGAAGTCAAGGACCCTCTCCATCTTCGAACAATCCCGCATCCACAAATGTGTATATGATGAAGGGTGATGCTTTTATATCGACTAGAGCGCATGACTACAGTAAACCAAGCACTTCTAAGAAGGGCAAAGAAGCTGAAATCCCATCTCTTCCTCTCCAGATTGAGAAGACTTTGGGTGAAACAATGAGATGCATCCCAAAAGGCGCGTTCAAGAAATATTCTCACTACCCTAATGCAAGGGTCATCCAGAACTATTTTGTAGTGGAGGATTTGTCCCAAACCCCTTGTGCGATGTCCACTTTGGAGGTCCTCCAAATCTTCCCTTCCCAGAGGAAAGCTTTGTTAGCCGCTTTAGGATCTACTGAGAATTGTAATCCGGGTACAATCATGTTGGATAAAACCGAATCAAAACCTCATCTGCCTTACCATGTAGCATTTCAGATAGTAGTGGCTCACCCCACAAATTTTTTTACTCAGAACATTTTCCAGACGGTGGTTGATGAGGGTGCCTCAACATGCGTTATTTTGTTGGCATGTTGGAAGTTCATTGGCCAAACTGTTTTGTCTCCGAGACCTACTCTTCTCACTGCTTCCGATGGTTGTTCATTTCGACCACATGGTATGATTCCTTCTTTCCCCATGCAGTTAGGAGGGAAGACCATGTGCATTGAAGTAAAAGTAGTCAACGCATCCCTCGACTACAATCTCTTGTTAGGAAGAAGTTGGACTTACAACATGCAAGCAATGGTTGCTACAATTTTCTGGGTCTTGTTGTTTCCACATGAGGACTGGATTGTGACCATTGATCAATTGTCTTTCTCCAGACCTGACCCTTTATTGGGGGTATCCATGGTCCTGATGATTGATAATCACAAATTGGGAATAGTCAACGTAGGGGTTGGTTTGTGCCCATCTTTGAAGGGTACCTTCAATTACCCGCCCCCTCAAGGCGATGTCAAGTTCATATCCGACCACCATAAGTTTGATATTTTCCAAGTTTCTTCGTTTTGCATGACTTACTTCAATGATCCATGGATACTTTCTTCCCCATCGACCACGATGGAAGGGACAGGGCACCCTGGCATGTCCATGCCCTTGTCTGCAGCCGAAGTAGTGTACTCTTTAATCCAACAAGCTTCAGCCGAAACAGATCCAACTCTTGCACAAGAGTTATATCTGATTCTAGATCCTATTTGGGCTCAAGGCTCTCTTGCTGATACCGATTCGTTAGAACTAGTCTTGCCCCCCAACGAAGCAATAATTGAAGCAATGACTAGTTAGGACAAACCCTGGGACGATCTCCATCATAGATCATACTTCCTCCTAAAGTTAAGAAGAATTGAAGCCAGATAATTCACCTTGACTATGACTGGAGATAGGTCTTGTCCTATTAATCCCTTAGCTACACATGAGGTTTATGCCGAGGGTAATATGGAAACTATCACTGAAACCATACTGATTAATATCTCCAGAACCCCTGGCGTCGTGGATAATGTTTTCATCGGAGCTGACTGTTCCCCCGGAGAGATTCAAATATACACAGATCTATTTAAAGAATTCTATGACAATTTTTCCTGGTCTTACGAGGAAATGCCAGGCATCGATCCAAAAATAGTCGAACATGAAATCACAACTTATCCGGATGCCAAGCCTATTCAACAGAAGCTTCATCCAGTTAATCCCAGGAAAGAAACAACCATTAAGGTTGAAGTTGAGAAATTTCTAAAATTTGGTTTTATCTATCTTATCCATTTGACTCAATGGGTGTCAAATCCTGTGATGGTCAATAAAAAATAGGGCATGATTCGTGTATGTACAAACTTTTGTGATTTGAACAAGGCCTGTCCAAAAGATAATTTTCCCACACCATTCATCGACCAGATAATTGATGAATGTGCAGGTTGCGAGGCCTTCTCTTTCATGGATGGTTTTTCAGGGTATAATCAAATACAAATCAAACCCGAAGACCAACACAAAACGACATTCATTTTTCCATGGGGTACATTCGCCTATTGTAAGATGCCCTTTGGTCTCAAAAATGCTGGAGCAACCTTTCAACGAGCCATGTATTTTTCTTTCCATGATATCGAGCATATAGTTGAGGCCTATTTAGATGATTTGTCATCTTGATCTTGCAAGAGAACGAATCATCTCACACACCTCCGACTTATCTTTGAGCGATGTCACTACTTTCGGATTTGCTTGAATCCAAACAAGTGCAAATTTTACATAACATCAGGACGTTTGTTAGGTTTCATAGTGTCAACAACAGGGATCATGGTAAATCCTCTCAAGGTTGAGGCAATAATTCAGTTGCCTCCTCCATGCACAATCCTTCAACTTCAGAGTCTACAGGCCAAGGCAAATTTTTTAAGGCATTTCATCACCAACTATGCCGAGATAACAAAGGAATTTATGTGCTTACTGAATAAAGACATTCCTTTTTATTGGGACGATGCCGCTCAACGCTCTTTCGAAGCATTGAAACATGCCCTCACAACTGCCCTTCTACTTCGAGCACCTAACTATAAAAAATATTTCTTATAATACCTGGTTGCATCAGAGTCAACCATCGGCATGGTCTTAGTTCAGGAAGATGATTTGTTCTCAGAATATGTGATCTATTACCTGAGCTGAGGCCTAGTCAGATCGAAACTCAATTATTCTCATATCAATTAACTTGCATTGGCATCAGTCCATGCTGTTCAATGGTTCCATCATTATGTTCTGTTTCACAAGACCAATGTCATTTCCATTGTGAATCCATTTCAATATGTGTTGACACAATGGGTAATAGGCAGAAATATCAGTAGATGGATAGTCGTCCTCCAAGAATTCGACTTAGATTTCATTTCAGCGAAATCCAAAAAGTCACTGGTCTTCACAGAAATTATTTCGGAACTTCCGGTTGAGTCAGGTGATGTTATGCCCAAAGAGTCACCTATCAGAGGAGATAAGTTTTTGATTGCATCTTCAGATCACTGGTACAGAGATATACTTGTCTATCTCTAGACTTTGAAGTGCCCCACCTTTGCTTCTCGTGATGAGTGTCACCGTATACGCCATCAGGCTAAGAATTATCTTATACTCGATGATACATTGTATTGGAGAGGTGTAGACTGCATCCTGCGTTGATGCCTCACTCACAAAGAAGTAGTTATCATGCTTAACGATTGCCATACTAGAGCATGTGGCGGTCATTTGTCTGGGTTGGAAACAACCCAAAATATTTTACGAGAAGTTTACTTCTGGCCGAAACTAATCAAATATTGTATTGAATCGGTCAAGAAGTGCCACCCATGTAAGATATTTTCTCAGAAGATGAGGGCACATCCCGCTCCCATGTTTCCTATCACCATAGTTGGTCCTTTCACTAGGTGGGCGATTGATTACACTACATGCAACCCTCCTTCAGCTAGGGGGCACTGTTATATCATTGTAGCCATAGACTACTTCATGAAGAGGGTTGAAGCTATGCCAATGTTTAAAGATGATGGGGAGACTGCAACTCTCTTTTTATTCAACCAGATAATAGCAAGGTTCAACATCTCGAGAGACATTGTCACTGACCATGGTAGTCACTTTTAGAACCAGATGATGACTGAGTTAACATCAAAGCTTGGGTTGTGGAAAGAACATTTGTCACCCTACTACCCCCAAGAAAATGGTCAGGTGGAAGCTGTAAATAAATATATTAAGACCATCCTACAACGAACAATCAACTCAACCAAGTAAAATTGGCATTTGATGTTATACTTGACATTATGGGCTTACCGAACGTCTGTTAAGAATGCAACCGGTTTCTCACCTTTTCAACTCGTTTACGGGCTGGAAGAAGTCTTGCCTATAGAATGTCATATCTCATCCCTAAAATTGGTAGTATAGTTATTTCCAGACACTTCTCCACTTGAAGAACAATTATTATACCTTGAGAGGCTCAATGAGCAGCGTCATGATGCGGCCCTAGCCAATGAGGGTCACAAACATAAATTCAAGTGTTAGTATGATCGGTTCGTTCATCCTCAGGTTTTCTCTGAAGGTGACCTTGTCCTAGTCTATGACCAAGATAAGGACCCCCTGGGGGTAGGAAAATTCAAACCCATGTGGTTTGGACCCTTCATCATAAAAGAGGTTCTAAAAAAGGGTGCTTATTGTCTAGTTGAATTTGAGGGAAATGCTTTGGCAGAGCCTAGAAATAGGATCTACCTCAAGAAGTATTACTCATATGTAGGTCACCTTGGGTAACTTTTTGTAACATATGTATAGTCTTTGTACTATTACTTTCTAGTTTCTTTTAGTATTATGAATGTGTCATTTTTGATGTTATCTTTTGTCACTGTGGTAGATCTCAAGTGAATCAGAGGTGTTCATTGGGTACGCAGATGGTGCTAGCCGACACACTTGGAGGCTTTCCTCTGCAACTTATGTAATTTTTACACCTCGAGGCTAGTTATTATCTTCCAGAGGTATATGCTTAGGTGACACCACAAACAATGTCGCCAAGTACAGTGAAGTTATTGAGTTGCTTCGTGATTCCCTGTCATTTGGTATCTCTCATCTTCGGGTCTATTTAGATGCTCAACTGGTTGTGTCTTAGTTAAATATAGTCTACCATGTTCATGATTCGAATTTACACCAACGATTCCTTAGGGTACGTCTCTTAGAACGAAGCTTTGATTATATTACATATTTTCATGTTCATAGGAGATTAAACCAAGTTATAGATACTCTATCTAATCAAATTTTAGACTGGCATATCGCACACATATAAAAATACATACACATAAACATGTAAATACATTTTTAAAGGAAAATATGATCCATAAGACACAAAAAGATATAAAAATCCATATATAATATCATAATCATCAGAGTACATAGGTGGATGCAAGCATCTCAAAAATATGACCAGTAACAAGTCATGGGGAATATGCCCTCAAAACATATATACAAGTAGTGGTCTCGGCACGTAAAAAGTCTAGAATAACAAAGGTCAGGGCCTATGGGCCTTGTTGTAATGATCAAAAACGTTTTCCAAACGTCAAAACAATTGGACCCATGTCCGTGGTGCCCCCACTACATGAGGCTGCATAGATAGTGGCAGATCCTCAATCTCTGCCATAGGGACTGTGCAGGTGAGTGAGGTAAGGTTTCTCTTGACTCATCTCAAAACCCTCTTAGCCTCACTCGCTAGAAGCTCTCTTGCTATTGCTAGTCCCTCGGCGATGGCAGGTGCGGCCCCTGGTCGAGGACGATGCCTGTTCCTTGCATAATCCGTAGGTTGCACTGGTCCCACATATGCACATAATAGACATATATCTGTCAAATAATTTGGATAAAAAAAATGATATATATAAAAAACAACATAAAAATTACATGTGTTTCACAAAAAAAAAAAAAACGATGCAAACTTACCCATCTCTCCTCGCTCCTCGCCAGGAGGTACTGGTATCTCAGGATCTCTTGAGAAATCAATCCCAGCATAAGGGTAATCCTCTATGACTGGGATCTGTCATGACAACCAAGAAAATAAGTCATCATCAAAGGACTCATTGGTCCTTCCACCACCCTGTCATGGAAGTAACACTTCCCATCTGCAAACCCCAGGAAGAGAGGCCCGATTTCCTCGTACCAGCACTCGAGAACTGAAACTAGGAACTCTTTCAAAGAAGAAAGAGCATAGAATCGTCCTGAACCTGAAGTTCCTCTGTGTCTGCAACCGACAATCGGTCAACTGCCTCTTCATACAATCCAACAGTGTAGTGCTCTAGTCAAATATCTGTGCATTTAAGCACTGAACTACATAGTTCATCTGTGCATGGGACGCCTGATGTAGAGCCGTAGAACTAGTCATCCGCCCAATAAGCAACAAAATCGCCTAAAGTGATAAATCAATGATCTTTCTTATTGGCACCTGAGAGCTTGATCGGTCTGTACCAGCCTCACAATAAAGTCCTATCAATTCCGATATGTTATGAGGCCCCGAAGGAAATGTACAGAAATTGACTGGTTCCCCTCTCCTGGAGAGGCCAGTAAAAAAATATATGTCCTCTGTAGTAGGCACTAATGACTTCCCCTCTAACATAAAGGCCTCTGCATCGGGATGCCAATAATCAACCAAGGCATTCAGTAGCCTAGGTTGTGCTCGCATAAAAGGACATAGGAAGAATTTTAGCAGCTGACATTGCATTAAGGCGGGAATAGCATTGGGGTCTTCCCCGACCAACTCACTAATCTCCTCGTGCTCTCTTTCCCTCCAGTGAACATACATCTTGCGAAAAACCAAGTTCACGAGGGTTAACCCTTGCTTTTTTAGAATTTTTTTTTTCCATTAAATAAAGGGTCCACGTGGGCTGTAATGATGACAGTCGCATGTATACGCATGCAGTTTTTTCTCTGCCCAAGTGTACACTTGGTCTGCCATAAGACAACCCGCATGGACCTAGGGATGACCTTTTGAGGGTCAACGCCCCCCAAAAACTTGAAACTAAAAGCATAAATAAAGTTTTAAATTGCAAGAGGAGAGAGTTTATACTTACTTGGTCCAAGCGGATGGTTGTTTCGTCCACCGAAGCTCCCATAATCAATTCTTTTCACAAAGGGGAAATTTTGGATTTTAGTCAATTTCTGAATTAACAATGGTAATAATGAGCTGCCAACTTCTATTTATAGAGTTTTTTGGCCCCTTTTTGTCAATTTTCAGACCCTTTTGTCATTTTTTCTAAACTGAAAGTCATTTAAGAGGGTTTGAGAGTTTTCTTTGGATGATCAAGGAAGGTATTCCTTTGGGTATTTGGAAATTTTTTGAGATTTGGGCATTTGGACAGTCCTTTGGTAAAAATAATTTTTTTCCCAGCTCATTGCATTTAAGTCAGGATTCCACCCCCACTTTCTACATCTCGTTGTCTTTTCTACTTTGCCATAGGATCGATTCCACTGAGTTGCAACACGAAACCCTCATTACTTCTTTAGAAGTGTCATAATTTGGTGGTAGAGCCTACCATAACATGGATGCCCTAGGTAGATCCTAGTTGCATGACAGTGTCCATGTTGTCACTAACGACTATAGGCTCAGGATTCCTCCATAGTTTTTCCTTGATTACAAGTTTGAGCCTCATTTGCATGATTCCTTTTCACTCTTCACCTCACCCTTGGGACTCCCAAAAAACATAACGATTCTTCTTTTAATCCCTTTTCAGACCCTCTAAACATGAAAATATTGTCGAGCGATCTTGTGACCTTTCATGCTCGTTAAATTGAAATTTGAAGTCACGTCTGTCTGGCGGTAGTTTACCCCTTTTTCGGTCCGGACAATCAACTGTACGAACAAAGGTATACTCTAAGGAACTCTAGTTCTCTAGAAGAGTACCCTCAAGTATCATTTTAACCCTTTTTCGGGCCTGAGGGACTAAATGTATGAAAAAGGAACCCCCACAGAGTCCATAGTTAAGCTCTTTTCAGACTCCCTAAAATTGAAAATTTCTTCGAGTGACCTTATTCTTTCACACTCGTTAAACTGGTCCAGAAGAACATTCTTGACGGAGTCCATAGTTAAGATTTTTTCAGACTTCTTAAAAATGAAAAAATGGCCGAGTGATCTTGTCTTTATCACACTTGTTAAAATGGTTTTGAATAGATGTCTTTTCGGTGCTAATTTACGCCTTTTTCAAACCGACTAGACTACCTTCGAAAAGGTACCCCAGTGGAGTCTCCTTTTACATTTTTCAGACTCTCTAAATATGAAAAACCACTGATCTTACCTTCTCTGGGCTCATTAAACTTGCATCGAAGGAAATTACCATTGTGTGTTTGGTTAACCACGTTTGCATACCTATGTCTTTGGTTTAATGCCGGCTCCATGTTGCTCTCAACTGAACCATCTGAAGCATGACTTATACACAAGCCCCGTAGCACTTTGCCTCTGCGTATTGACACCTTTGGTCCTAGGAGGGATTTTTCCGTAGTGTCCTTTCTTTGAACATTAGTCTTGTCCTTGCGCCTCAAACTTGTATGTTTGCGACACTCATTCCTCCTTTGTAACGTAAAATTCTTTTATTCTTTTTCCAAAATTATTGAAAAAGACAAAAAAAAATCAAATATACCCCAAAAAGAGGAAGGGAAAAGTATTTTCTTTTTATTGGCAACACAATGAGTTTCCCTTGGATAAAGTACATATGTCCGTTTGTTCGTCAAACCCTGGGATTTAATATGATCTTAGGAAGTTGTTCCCACTACATTGAGCTATGTCCTTCTCCATTTGGTTATTCTTCCAAACATATGGAGAGTTTGCGTCGCCTCCTACCTCGTAAACTTATGTTAATGCCATGATGCCCGAGTCTCATCATTTGTCATGCTATTGTCCAAGGGAAGTTTTTACCAAGCCTGAGTCGGCCCCTCTGCATTTTGTCTCTTTCCCTTGTGCCCAACCATCCTGAAAGTCCAATCAAGTCTGTTTGAAATCAATGAAGTCTTCAGTATGATAATCAAGATTCTCTAGTCCATAACCAACGAACCGTCAAATACCTCTAGGTAGTGAATTCGTACACTCGTATTACACTCTTACTCGAGTTTTGAAGATTTTGAAGTTGTTGCTCGATCTCTGAAGACCTCATCTCCAGCCATCAGGCCTTATCATCTTCTAGAAGATGGATACTATACATGTATATCTTTTGATTTTGAGATGTAGATCCATTGTGTATTGCTCGTGGCTACACTTTATATAGTTATATGACATGGATCTATAGTGTATTTGATTGGTAGCCATGATTTTATTTCATCCTGAGCATGGGTATGCCCGCCTAGGTGAGACAATTATTATTTTGCAGAAGGCACCTCCTGATTTATGGTCCCTGGGCCCACTTGTTTGGAACATTGGTGAAGATTGCTAATGTATTTCGACCATCAAATTCTCTTCCGACCTCACACATTAGGGGGCATCTGTTATAACCCTAATTTGCACCAGACATGCTTACCTGGCATCAGGCCATCTCAAATTCCTTATTTGGCAAAACACTACTGAACAACTCTTCTTAAAAACCCCTTTTATAAAGACCCACATGCCCTGCTCCATTACTGCACGCGTGTACACACTAGCTAACCCAAGACAACTCACGTGTACCTACAAAAGCATGAAAAAAGGAAAGTTGCTGACATAACACACAACTTTGGGTAATTTAACTAAACCTTTCGGCCATGCATGGCCGGTCACTCGACCAAATACCTAGCTTCTTCTAGCCTATAAAAGAAGGATTAGGGGTCTCATTTGAAAGGAGGAGAATCATAGTAAAGAAACTATACCCGATTAAGCATTCCCTTTGTCCCAACCTTTATCCATCCTTGTGTAAAGAGAAGTATAGAGAAAAGCAGTTGGAAGATAGTGGAAGAAGAGCCCAAGACCAAGATCGAGGAGAAGTAGCCAAATTTATCATTGTAAGGTATCATTGTAAAGTTAATAAAAGAATTTATTTTCCCGTCCCGCCATATGATATTGTCATAATTGGAATATTGATTGTATGATTTATTAAATCTCTAACTCGTTAGTTCATTGTTCAAATGCATGTGGAGCTCTTTGTTTGTCTTTAGTGAATGCAGGTCAGCATTGGGAGGAGAGTTGCAGTCAAAGAACGACCAAGCTCGAAAAGGGATCGACATAAAACACAAATAATAAGGTACGTCAACGTAATCTCTTGAGCCTTGTATTTACATATGAGTAATGAGGGTCTAGGCATGGGATGATGGTAAAAAGTAAGAATCTTTAGGTCATTTCTTCATGCATGATAAAACCCTTAGTGTTAGTCCGTAGGAGGGATTTCCCACCCACAAAATTACCTCAGAAACCTATAGATATTCAATATTCTCAAGTCTGTGTTAAATGAGAGAGCCTTGCCTCTTATTTATACTCTCCAAGTATCTTCCTTAAAAACATCTTCTAGGTCACTTGGCCGACTTTCCTTATTTTAGGGTTAACCCACTTCTAATTTCTCCATTAAAATTATTATTGAAATACTTTATTTTTTATTCAATTTGAATTATAATACACTCATCACTTCTCTTTATTATTTATCCTTTAAAAATCTCTTAAACCACTTTGACTACTTTGACCTTTTGGGGCTTCTAGATGACATATGAGGGTCCTCCAACTTCGTAAGGCCATAACTCTCAAACTGTGAGGAGTTATGTGATGTTCCACATACCATTAGAAATGGCATGACATGTACTATCCATATAGAATAATATTATCTAAAAATATATCATAACTCATACCATTACCCATCAAACAAAATTGGGTCCATTACCCAAACCCGGGGTCTCCAACTTCTCATGGCCATAACTCTCTAACCGTGAGGAGTTATGTTACGTTCCACATACCACCGAAAATGGCATGACAAGCACTATACATCTAGGATAGTTTCCCTGAAAAATTCACTGTCATTCATCTCATTATTCCACAATTAATCATGGGTTCTCTTACTCTGCAAAGTGTCTTCCTGTGAGGGCTTTCACCATAAGGGGACCACTTTGGAGTTCATCCATATTTACTTCTTATTAACCATGAAAAAATAATAACGAGTCATATTTACATCAAACAATATTTGGTCCATTACCCAAACCTTTGTGCTATGGGGCTTTCTTCAAGGGTTGACATCAATGAAAACCAACCTTAATCAACACCCACAACATATGGGACAGTACCCACACCCAGGTCCACCCCAACTTCGAAATCCGACATACTGCATCACTCCTCACCACTGAGGAGGAAATCCTCTTACAAACTCGCAACTATTAGTATGATAGGCCTCCTGATTCAACTCTTACTACCTCCTATTCACCCCAATTACCAACAGGACAACCTCTAACAATAACTTACCCTAGTAATGAATTAACCGCCAGAGTACCCCACACACCTCTATGTAGGAATGTACACAACCCCCATGATAGGTAATCACATAGATATAACATTATCTACAATTTGGATTAATCCCCAACTTCCATGTCCATTTTAGAGGTTCTCCAAACATTCCCTTTACAGTGAAAGGAATTTCTCTCACAATTGGGGGTAGTTGACCCATCAGACACCTATTTAATCACTTTTTATTTGGATAAAGCTAAGACACACCTTCCCTCTTTGGTTTCTTTCCAAATCTTGGTCAAAATACGAAATACAAAAATACATCGATGAAGGGGCATCTACATGTATTATGTCCAAAGATGTATGGCAACAAATTGGATCACCTAAGCTTGTCCCATTATCCATTACTCTTCGAGCATACAATGTTCATCCATCACAACCTGAAGGCCTCTACCAAAATGTTCCAGTTGAAATAGGGTAAAAAATGATTCTCATATACATTGATGTCATTGACTCCCAATTGGATTACAACATCCTCTTTGGATGTAGCTACATGTATTCCATGCAATTTGTTGCCTCTTCCATATTTCACACCATGCTCTTCCCTCACAATGGGAAGATAGTCACCATTGAACAGTTGATAAACTATGAACCTAATCATTCAAGGCACATAGACAACATCCTCGCTCTCATAAGCGCTAGCTATGACCTCTTTCCAATTGTTGATTTCATACCAAGTATCTTTCAAGACCCATCATTAGTGGGATATTATTAAGGAAGTCCACCTAGCCTCCCTACCACAAGCATAGCTCAATTCTATGCAATTACATCATATGGAATTGAGATTCCTTATGATCCTTCTCTTGAAGGACCCACACCTATGTCCTCCATGGAAACCTCTATGCCACAAGTAACACTTGAGGGGACTATTTCACAAGCCTCTTCAAAATATTCCCATGTTCAAGAGAACCCGCTAATGATTGGGAAAATCCCTATTTGGAAAATGGTCCCTCAGGTCATCACCCAAATACCCTTCTTTTACCCACCACCAAATGTCACAACATATCAGGTCATCGCTACTCCCACCTTGACAAACATGGTGATCGCCATACCATTTTGGTATTTAGAGCCACCATCTATGGTACCGGTTCCATCCCTTCTGCCTCAACCATAGGTGTTGCCGATGCAATTGACGTTTCAAACTCTAACTCTTCCAACCGATCACACAAGTGGGGGAAATACTACCAAACAAAGGGGAAACAAGAAGAAAAAGGATCCCACCATCCCCTCCAAAAATTTAATCCAACCACCATGCAACCTTTGTGCAATAGTTGGACACCCTACTAACTTGTTCCCTGCGCTTCCTGAATTATGCAATTTAATTCATCTTCCAAAAGAAACACCCTTAATACTTACCCCAGTAGTGACACCCATAACCACACAACCTTCTTCATCTAAATATAATTGTCTTCGCACCAAATTTGCATGTTCCATATGCTCATAATATAGCCATTATACCCATCATTTTCTATCTCTCCCTCAATTTTAGGAAACCCTAGCAGAAGTGTGACGAACTTCATTTCCTGACCCATATCAAGAACCTCCACTGCCACTAACATTAATGACATCCATTATATCTCCACATCAGTAAATGAAAGGATGATATGTCCTTGTGCTTTGTTCCACCAAATGGACCATTTCACATACATTTTCCATCTCATTATCGAATATCAGAGTCGTTGCATGACTACCCTCCAAAATATTCAAAAATCCCTTCAAGCTTCACTTCCTCAACACTAGATTGTGTTACCCCATCCAGGTAACCCCATTGACCCATTTTAAAAAAACGAATCCATACCTGTGGCCCGACAACCCATATGTATACCATGACGGTCATTCCCATATCTGCAAAATCCAAAAAAACATATAAGGCTCATCAGTCTTTTGTATACCCCTCAAAGTACATAAAACAAACCAAATAAAAAATTACATCAAAATACACACGTACCTCGATGGTCGCATACCTCCCCAGGAGGCAAATGCATCTTAGGATCATGCCAAAAATCCATCCCTGCATAGGGGAACTCCAAAATAATATGATGGGTTTATCACCAGATCCCCTCAAAATACCTGGTAAAGTAGTGACCCCCCTCACCCTCACCATGTCGGGCCAATATATGTGCCCATATGTGAAGTCACAACTCCCATACCGTAGGTGGATCCAATATCACATGTAGCTGCAACAATATCACCTTCTTTATGATGAAAATACAAAGGATGAACCCAAAAAAAAATTCTCTTGACTGTGACACAATGCATCAATCTGACTAGGATACCATACAAGTGTGCATCACCCACTCCCATGAAAACATATGTCTTGATATAGCTCTCTCCACTATAGAGAGATTCACCCCTGAGATCCATGGGGTCCGTACTGACCCAAAGATACGCACCACAAGTGTACAAAATACTCGCATTCACAATGATTCAATGACAAATATACTAATTGATCCTCCAATAAAAGACTCCACCGAGCAATGTCGACATCATAGCACCAACCGTCTTCCCTACATGGATCCATGGCTGAGCCTCAAGCTCAATTCCATGAAATGGAAGCCCAGTAATAAAATACGGATCTATGTCTGTATTCAGGTGGACCCCCTGCCCATGCACCATAAAGATATGTACAGTTGAACTCCATATACCAATCACAAACCTCAGAAGCTCCTCCTATGATCTTATTGGGGCATATTCAAAGAACTTTAGTAACCCTACACATGCCAATCTATGTTGAATGTGAGCATCATCTCCCACCTCTCCTTGGGGAGTCACCCAATATCTCTTCCTCCAGTGAATCAACATGCTGCACTCTCAGTCTTGCATCCAACCAAAAGGATTAAGTCATGCAACATCACCAAAAAACTCATAAAACACACACTTCTCCATTGCGGAAATGCACCTTCACCAGTCACACACGACTACAAAAATGTCTCATAGATAAACACACACATCCACACAACTATCATTTATGTAGTTGCACGATGGCTATGGGAGTGTTCACTCAATAATCATGTAGAAATGCTTGCTTGTTTTCTCCACAATCATGCACTCTTGCATGACTTTCCACTCGATAGTTGTGCACTCTAGCACATAAGAAATTGCTAGAGTCATGCACATTGTGCGCGATTGTGTCAATTTATTTGACTCGGAGGGCATGGAAAAATTGAATTATAATAGAACATAGGTGCGTAAGTATGATTCAATCACCCATGCATTCCACCTCAGTAAAGCATAAAAATGGTTGTATGACCATCCGTACGACCCCCATCCCAAAAACAATGAACACAAAAAAATTATAGGAGGTGTTGACCACTTACTAGTCTCTTCTGCAAGCCAAATCCAATCTACCATGACCTCGTACAACTCACAAATTCTCATACAAACATTGTCAGAGATGAACTCATGCAGTTGCAAATGAGGTGGCATTGTGGGCCCCACACCGATATATATGCCCCCTTTCCAAACTTCCAATACCCCATTTAGGGGCCTAAGAGATCCATTTCTCACGTCATTTGCGACACAATGATCCTAAATTTATAATATACGCATCAATATCTCCCATTCTTTATATAATTTCGACAACCTGGGGAGCTATCTCCTATCCTCGGGCATAGGTATGCTCACTCATTGCATTATTATCAAATAATTGTTACATGTTTTCATCATCATATATTTTCATGTCGCGTATTTGTTTTTTTTGTGTGCATGTACTTGTTAGGAAGATATACAACCCATTCAGTATTGGCCATCCCGTGGCCCCTTTAGGTATATTTTCAATATTGACATGCAATCACTCCCTCTGCAAATAGTTGCATATCATATTCATTCCCATGACATTTACCCTTAGGATCTGCACATCCATCTCTGCAATACCATCACCTCTATTTCATTCAGCTGTTGTCAACCAGTAGCATTCTCACCTACATGAATTGTTTGAAACATCCCCGACCACCCATGCCGGGCCATTCTACTGCAAAGAACACTTTTTTTCTCTCCGCGAAACATACTGTAACATACCCAACATCCAATTGAGCTATGTGACATAAATTTTTCGAACTACATGCAATTAAAACATATACACACAAAACTATTGTGGAACTTTATTTACAAAATTTAAATAGACAAATTCATTCTGTAATTGCATGGATTCATACTAAAATAGCCGTAAACACATACATGTAGCATGTATAGGAAATACCCATAACTATAAAGACATTTATAACCACACATAGGATAAACCCACAAAAATAAACATAAATAATAATGCAACATGTAAATTTATCACACAATTGACACTTATCTTGGTAAGAATATCACCAAATGTGTGTAGACCTTCCACAAACCTCCCAGCCTTAGACCACATTGCTCATCACTCTTAGCAATGGGTCACCCCCGAGTTGGGACTAAACTCCACTCGGGTAAAGAGATTCCTAAGCAGGCTAATTTATCACAAACAACAAGAAAGACTCCGTCATAGGTGCCAACTCAAACTAACAACCTACAGTCCCTCATTCCCTACATGCCTGACCCACCCTAGGAAGTGTGCCCCTTATCTGCTCAACAATCCTTCGGCTGCCCCACTTTCTTTCTGGGCTTCAACAAAAGATCAGACAGAAAGTCTCAGAGCCATGTAGCTGCAGTTTAGCACCTTCAAGAAATCAATTCCTAGAATTTCTCTCACCCAGAGAGAAATTTATCACGGGCCTAAAAACCCACCTCTTCAATATCCTATGGGCCTGACAACCCTCTTCCCCAGTCTAGCTCCCAAGATAACTAGCTACACAAATAAGTATGGCTATGGATACAAGTTCAGGTACAATGACATGAAGGTACATAAGATAAATCAATGAGTGTGTGTATGCCCATGGATGATAGACTGGTTGAATGGTGAATGATGGGAGGAATGATAGAAATAATGATGGGAAATGAACTAAGTTCAAACAATATGTATGCATGTCCCCAACTTGACACTTGTCATGTTGGGAGCTACTTTCACCCACTTGTCCCCATCTTTAGAACTTAGGATAAAATAAATATCCATACTTTATACTTTAAAAAATATTAATATAATATTCCTTTTCAGCTTAAGCTCCCTGGATTATCCCCTTTTCCTTAACTTTTATCCCCCACCCTTTCCCTAACTAGTGGATTTTAGTCCCCCATACTTTTTTATCATGGTTGGTCTGTGCACAACGATGTATTTTAAATTAGTGTTGGGACATATACAAACGTAGGCGCACTGGCCTTTAACATCTAGGCTCTCTGGCCTGATAATCACAAAACTGGCTCACCAACCTATAAAACAAAACATATACACAAAGGATCTCTAGCCTCAAAATTGTGCACACTTAAGTTGTTGCACACGGTATCTTGGAATGTGCACACTTCCTCATTTTACTGCGCACTACATGCGCACACTATGCAATGAAAGGTGCATACAAAAAATGATATCATATAGCTCACTAGCTTAAGTACATTTTCATTTACATTAAAATTGGGTTCAGCCTAGGGATATTACAACCCCCTCCCCTTATTTATGCAATTTCCTTAGTGCATTATGTACTCATATACAACAAAATTTCAAAAATTCTAAAAAATATGTGGGTATTCTTCCCACATTGCATCCTCATTCTCCCAAGTAGCGTCCTCAGGATTGTACCAGGTCCATTGGACCTTTACAAACCTTATGGATCGATTCCATAGCTATTTTATTTTTTGGTCCAGAATGCATAGCAGATGCACTTGGAAATCACCTTCTTGTTCCACCTGGATCACATTCCAATCAATAAAATGATTAGCATCAAGTATATATTTCTTGAGCAATGATACATGGAATACATTATGAACAGACATAGAGGCAGGAAATGAAATCATATAAGCCACTGGACCAATCCTCTCTAGGATTTCAAATAGCCCACAATATTGAGTTGCCAACTTTGAACAATTTCCCAATTTTAGGGAACTTTTGTTGGCTTTCACTTTCAAGAATACATGGTCTCCCACTTTAAATTCCCTGTGAGTTCTTCCCTTATAAACATAGATTTTCTGCCTGTCTTGAGAAACCTTTAAAATTTTCTTTATTTTTATCATTTTCCCCTCCATTTCCCTGAGCAAATCTGGCCCAACCACTGCTCTATCTGCTGGGTTATCCCAGTTTACTAGTGTGTTGCACTTTCTGCCATAGAGTGCCTCAAATGGGTTCATCCTTAGAGATGTTTGGTACCCATTTTTGTAATCAAACTCTACCAAGTGTAGGTAGTCTTCCCATTTTGATGGTTTATCCATCACATACATCCTCAACATATCCTCAATCACTTGATTCACCTTCTCTATTTGTCCATCTGATTCTGGATGATAAGATGTACTAAAATTCAAATTTGTTCCAAATCCATTAAATAATTCTTTCCAAAAATTTGAGGTAAATTTTGGATCTCTGTCAGACACAATTGTCTTGGGTATTCCATGTAATCTAGAAATTTCTCTCAGATAAACATCAACAATGTTGGCTTCCTTGTGAGTGAGATTTACAGGAATAAAATGGGGAGCTTTAGTAAGCTTATCCATCACTACCATGATAGAATCATGTTTCTTGTTTGTTCTGGGAATTTTGGTGATGAAATCCATTGTTACAACTTCCCATTTTCACTTAGGAATGGGTAATGGTTGTAGCAAACCAACTGGGTGTCTATGCTAAGCTTTTACCTTTTGACATTCCAAACATTTGGCAATAAAATCTGCAACTTCTTTCTTCATGCCTGGGCATTAATATTGGCCCTTGATAGTTGCAATAGTTTTTTGATAACCTGGGTGCCCAACATAAGGTACATTATGCATTTCCCTCAATATCATAATTTTCAATTCCTGGGAATTTGGCACATAAATTATGCCCCTGTACATGAGAATTTCATCATTATCTAGCTTGTATTCTTTAATTTTCTGCTGCAAATTACCTTGCTGTAATTTTTCTACTAATTCCTTGTAATGCAAATGTAATTTTGCAGCCTCTAAAATTCTGTGTTTCAAATCTGATTGGTACATTCTAATGGTTGTAGCATGAAATTCATGCACTCTTCTGATGAGTGCATCAACCACTTTGTTCTCTTTCCCCTTGATATGCTTTATATCAAAGTCATGTTCACTTGGAAATTCTAACCATCTGCTTTGCCTAACATTTAGAGTTGGTTGATCAAATAAATATTTCAGACCATTATGGTCTGTTCTTAGCTCAAACCTTTTCCACATGAGGTAGTGTCTCCATTTCCTCAAAGCATGCACTATGGCTTCCAACTCCAAATCATGAGTGGCATAGTGTCTTTCATGCTCCTTCAACTTCCTTGATTCATAACATATAACAAACCTATTTTGACCGAGGACTCCACCAAGTCCTTATTTACATGCATTTGTTCATACAATGAAGTCTTCATTTGGATTTGAAATCATTAGTATTGGAGAACTTGTTAATAATTTCTTCACGTGTTGGAAACTCTTTTCAAAATCCAATGTCCACTGAAACTTCACACCCTTTCTTTGCAAGGAAGTGATTGGGTGTGAAATCTTTGAGAATCCTTCAATGAATATCCTATAGTAGCCTGCAAGGCCCATGAATGATATGACCTCTGTCACATTCTTTGGTGCTGACAATTCTATAATGGCCTCTATATTCTTAGGATCCACTACTATCCCATCCTCTGAAATGATATGCCCCAAATAATGAATTTACTTCTGATAAAATGAGCACTTGCTCAATTTGGAATACAACTGATGTTGCCTTAATACTTGTAACGCCATTCTCAAATGATGCTCATGCTCTTCTTATGAATTAGAATATATAAGAATTTCATCCAAAAATACAATGAAATACTTGTCTAAATATTCTTGGAAAACACCATTCATTAAGAACATGAAAACAATTGGTGCATTTGACAACCCAAATGGCACCACTGTGAACTCATAATGATCGTACCTTGTCCTGAAGGCGGTCTTGTTGATATCTTCCTCTTTAATCCTTACCTAATGGTATCCTGACCTAAGATATATCTTTGAAAATATCTTTTCATACTTTAATTGATCAAAGAGGTCATCAATCCTTGGCAGAGGATACTTGTTCTTTATGTTGGAAGATTGGTTATTGTCATTGATGTCAACCCTAGTCATTGGTTTTGGACCGCAGGATTGATGAAGGTATTTGTAAATGAAGTACAATGAAAATGCAGACGAAACACCCATGGATGGATAGTATACATCATGTTGTTTCTGGTGGTAGGTGGCATGCCACATGGATCCTCATGGTTGAGGAGAAATTAATTTTTGAAGATGACAAAGTGAATTGAAGAAGGAAGTACAGGTCGACCTCGAAGATAACTAAAGAAAAGAATTAAAAAAACATAAAGTGTCAGGTTGGCCCTAATTTTAAAAGGAAGTGACATAAAGGGTATAAATACATATCATTATACATTCATTTTACACACACAAGTCAAATTTCAGAGGAAATCTGAAGTAAATAATGTCAGATTTCAAGGGAGGATGAAGTATTTTGGTGATGTGTTATAAGGTATGTTATTTACACTTACCATTTTCTCTATAATTTTTTTTCTAGAATGATTCAGATGGTGAAATTGATATGGTATTGAGAATACATATCTAGGTACGTGTGGTAAAAATTTCATCTCTTTATTCGCTACAATTTTAGAGATACACTCTGCGGAAGATAGGGTTTTTGACTAGTCCTAAAGCTAGTCACAAACAGGTGTTCCGAGTAAAACAATCATAACTTCTTCATAGAGAATCCAAATGAAGTGATACCAATTTCATTGGAAATAGTACAGGATTTAGTTTCTCATGTGCAAGTTTCAGAATCAGATGTTAAATATTGAATGTGGGGCATTCTGTACAAGTTCTCTCTACTGAATAAACCATAATTGAATAAGGTCTACCATGTTGGTTGTGGAGCCTGATTATCTTCCTGATTTAGAGGTCTTTTAGTTTCAGCCGTGTTTATACCCCATGAAGTATTTACACCCAATAAGTATGTACACTCTTCCACGCGGGGGAGTGCAGAGGGGGGGTACCCCCTCTGCGGGGTCCGGGAGGGCTATCCCCCTAGCTAGGGTGTTTGGGGGCAAGAAGGCCCCTAGTGGGGGTTCGGGGGTGAAGCCCCCGAAAAAAAAATTGCCTTGTAAATGTATATTGTAATTTCATTGTAAATCTGGACCGTTCATTATAAGGTCGCAGATCTAACGATAGAGATTATGTTAGGGTTTTTTTCCTAGAAGACAAATCTCTTTTATGAGGGAATTGTATTGCGGCTATGGTTGATGGCGAATATTGTATTCTGAGATAGGACACCGTGAGAGAAAGAAGAGGAAGTTACAACGGGTTTGTTGTAGGTTGTATCCCTTCATATGCTAGATAATAATAAAGGAAGGACCTGGCAATTTCTCTGGTGGATGTAGCCCACACTGGGTGAACCACGTAAATCTGTGTCTCTATTGTATTGTGTATCTTCTTTGTTTTGTTTCCAAATTTGTTTTATTTTATTTCTCCATGGTCCTGTTTTTCTAACAACTGGTATCAGAGAGAAAGGTAACTCGTAGGAAAAGAGGGTTCCTGGTTCGAGTGGGAGAAATGTCGGAAGATGGAAAGTTTAGGGTTGAGAAATTTAATGGCCAAAACTACCAGTTATGGAAGATGCGGATGGAAGACTATTTATATCATAAGGATCTATTCCTACCATTGGGAGGAATAGTAAAGAAGCCGGTGGCTACGAAGGATGAAGAATGGGAGATTCTTGACAGAAAGGCTCTAGGAACGATACGACTGAGCCTAGCAGCGTCAGTGGCTTTCAATATTTCCAAAGAAAAGACAACGAAGGGTTTGATGGATGCATTGGCCAAATTGTATGAAAAACCCTTGGTGTCCAATAAGGTATTTCAAATGAAGAGATTATTTAATATGAATATGCTGGAAGGTGGGTCTATTGCAGATCATTTAAATGATTTTAATACGGTTACTAATCAACTAATTTCTGTAAAAGTGGACTTTGATGATGAGGTTAGGGCTCTTCTAATCTTATGCTCATTGCCAGAAAGTTGGAACGGCTTGGTCATGGCTGTAAGTAACTCTGTCTCTGGTTCAAATACTTTAAAATTTGATGATGTTGTTGGTGTTATCCTTAGTGAGGAAATGCATTGGAAAAGCACAGGTGAGACATCAGGAAATGCATTGAACATGGAGAACAGGGGAAGACAAAAGGATAGAGGAAAGGGTTTCGGGAACCGTGGGAATTCTATGAAGGGAAGATCCAAATCCAGACTTGGAAAGATATAGTGTTGGAATTGTGGGAAGAAAGGACATCTGAAGAAAGACTGCAGAGCTCTAAAGAAACAAAGAGATGGACAACATGAGAGAAATCAGGAAGCAAATGTAACAGGTTCATTTGGGTGATGATGCACCATGCAAAATTGTTGGAATGGGAAAGGTAAAAATAAAGAAATGCAATGGAAACCAATGGTTGTTGAAAGAGGTAAGACATGTTCCAGATTTAAGGAAAAGTCTAATTTCAATAGGGTAGTTGGAAAGTGAAGGTTGTGTATCCATATTTACAGATAAGACGTGGAATGTCATCAAAGGATCATTGGTGATAGCAAAAGGAGAGAAGGTAGGTACATTGTATTTATGTACTGGTAATACTGACTCTTCTATCTCTTTAGCTTCTACATGAGTGGATACAACACTATGGAATCATAGGCTGGGACACATGAGTGAGAAGGGTATGAAGATACTTCACAAATGAAATTTGTTTCCATATCTTAAACAAATTGATTTGGACTTCTGTGAGCATTGTGTTTATGGAAAACAAAAGAGAGTTAGATTTCTCCGAGTCGGAAAATAAAATAAGAATGAAAGGTTAGAGCTTGTGCATACATATGTATGGGGACCATCTCAGCAAGGAGTTTGATGATTACTATTCATACCATGGGATTCATAGAGAGAAGACAGTTCCAAGAACACCACAAGAAAATGGTGTGTCGGAAAGGATGAACAAAACAATCATGGAGTGTGCAAGGAGTATGAGATTGCATGCCGGTTTTCCCTTACAGTTTTGGGTAGATGCTGTAGATATTGTTGTTTACTTAATAAACATAGGACCTTCAAGCTCTTCATATGGTAGAATTCCAGAGGAGGAATGGACAGGAAAAAAGGTAAACTATTCTTCTTTGAAAACTTTCGGTTGTGAAGCATTTTTCCATATTGATAAAGAAAATAGAATAGAGCTTGAGTCTAAATCCAAGAAGTGTACCTTTATTGGATACGGTGTTAATGATTTTGGTTATAGATTATGGGATTATGAAAATAAAAAAATCATTAGAAGTAGAGATGTCATATTCAATGAGAAGGTCATGTACAAAGATCAGTTGCAGGGAAAGAAACAGGAAAAAGAAAAACAAGAATACACAGTGCTTGATGAGATCACTGAAAAAGAAATTCCAAAGGAACCAGAAAATCAAAATATACAACAACAGGAGAAGCAGGTACCTCAATCACCTGCAAGTGTTGTTAGAAAATCTACCAGGTTAATTATACCCCCTGAATGATACTCTCCTTCATTGTATTATTTATTGTTGACTGATTCTAGTGAACCAGAATGTTTTGAAGAGGCAATGTAGGTAGACACCAAAAGGAAGTGGGAGCAAGGCATGAAAGAGGAAATGAATTCCTTGGTAAATAACCATAATTGGGAATTGGTTCAGTTGCCTACAAGAAAAAGAGCATTGCAGAATAAATGGGTTTACAAGTTGAAGGAAGAAGATGGAGGAGAAAAGCGGTACAAGGATAGACTTGTTGTAAAGGGGTTTGCACAAAATAAAGGTATAAATTTTGATGAAATATTTTCTCCTGTTATTAAAATGACTTCAATTAGAACTATTTTAAGTCTTGTGGTAGAAGAAGATTTGCATCTTGAATA
>ML780764.1:974533-990530 GCA_009831015.1 Picea engelmannii
TTTGGAGGAAGAGATTTATATGCAGCAGCCACAGGGGTATGAGGTCAAAGGGAAGGAGAATTTGGTATGCAGGTTGAAGAAGAGATTATATGGCCTAAAGCAAGCTCCAAGGCAGTGGTATCTGAAGTTTGACAAGTTTATGATAGAACAAGGTTATAGTAGATGTCATTCTGATCATTGTGTTTATTTTAAAAGGCCAGAAAATGGAATCTTTATTATCTTGCTATTGTATGTAGATGACGTGCTTGTTGCAGGGTATAATATGCAGGATATAAATGTGCTCAAGAAGAAATTAGCCAATTCATTTGCGATGAAGTATTTGGGTGCTGGAAAGAAAATCCTTGGTATGAGAATAACAAGAGATAGGAAAAATTGCAAACTGACATTATCTCAGGGTGAGTACACAAAAAAGGTGTTGGAGAGGTTTAGAATGTAGAATGCAAAACTAGTTAGTACACCTTTGGCCAACCATTTCAAATTAACTAAGGAAATGTGTCCCACGACACATGAGGAGATAGAATACATGTCCAGGGTCCCATATTCATTAGAAGTTGGCAGCTTGATGTATGCAATGGTTGCATAAGACCAGATATTGCACATGCAGTGGGAGTTCTAAGTAGATATATGAACAATCCAGGTAAAGAACATTGGGAGGTAGTAAAGTGGATTCTCAGGTATTTGAGAGGTACTACTACTCATGCATTATGTTTTGGAGGTTTAGACACTTTTCTACAGGGATATGTTGATTCAGATATGACAGGTGATAAAGACAGCAGGAGGAGCACCACAGGGTATGTTTTTACTATAGGTGGAACAACAATAAGTTTGATTTCGAAACTGCAAAAGGTTGTTGCACTTTCAACAACAGAGGCAGAATATGTTGTTGCTACAGAGGCTAGTAAAGAGATGATTTGGTTATAGAGGTTTATGGAGGAATTGGGAAAGAAGCAAGAGAATAGCAGGTTGTACTGTGACAGTGAGAGTGCCATTCATCTTGCAAATAACTCAACCTTCCATTCGAAGACTAAGCATATATAGTTGAGGTACCACTTGATACGATCTGCCTTGGAAGATGGACATTTGAAGTTGGAAAAGATACACACTAGCCAGAATCCTGCAGACATGTTAACAAAGGGAGTAACGAGGGAGAAATTGAGTTCTTGCTCAGTTTTAGTTGGTCTTCAAGAATGAATATGAAGATGAGAAATTTTCCAGGTCCAAGAAGGTTCAGAGTCCAGCATATACATCAGTTGTGGAGTTGTTGAGATCAGTCTCCAAGTGGGAGATTGTTGGTTGTGGATCTTGATTATCTTCCTGATTTAGAGTTCTTTTACTTTCAACCGTGTTTATACCCCATGAAGTATTTACACCCCATAAGTATGTACACTCTTCCATGCGGGGGAGTGCAGAGGGGGGAACCCCCTCTGTGGGGTCCCGGGGGGATATCCTCTTGGCTGGGGAGTCTGGGGGAAAGCGAGGGTTCGGGGGTGAAGCCCCCGAAGGAAAAATTGCCTTGTAAATGTATATTGTAATTTCATTGTAAATATGGACCGTTCATTATAAGGTCGCAGATCTAACGATAGAGATTATGTTAGGGTTTCTTTCCCTAGAAGGAAACTCTCTTTTATGAGGGAATTGTATTGCGGCTATGGTTGATGACGAATATTGTATTCTGAGATAGGAGACTGTGAGAGAAAGAAGAGGAAGTTACAACGGGTTTGTTGTAGGTTGTATCCCTTCATATGCTGGATAATAATAAAGGAAGGACTTGGAAATTTCTCTGGTGGACGTAGACCACACTGGGTGAACCACGTAAATCTGTGTCTCTATTGTATTGTGTATCTTCTTTTCTTTGTTTCCACATTTGTTTTATTTTATTGCTCCACGGTCCTGTTTTTCTAACATACCATTCTCTCTATAACTTCCTTTTGGGGAGGATTAAAGGAGTGAAAATTGGAGGAGTTTCAGAGAATACATTGAGTAATATTATCTACAGGATCAGAGTATTCCAAGAATTGAAGAATTACAGAAGTTGAAGAAGTCTCAGGAAGCATTATCAGGTTCTATGTGATGGTTGGTTGATGGTGATGATTTAATGTAAATTTTTATTATCTCTCATATATTATTGGGTGGAAGGAAGGGGAAAGGATGGAGAGGTCAAACCTCTCTTGATATTGGAGGAGTGTATATTCCTCTTGGTAGTTTATCTCTCCCTTTATATTTGAAAGTTGTAGCTACCTTTGGAAGTCATTACTTCCCTTGAACAATAACTATTGATTATTTCTCATATATTGTGCATGGTGTATTGTGGTGTATTGGTGTAACTCTTATACTATTGTTCATTTCTCATTGGATATAATTGAAAGGTTTAAGTATAAGTTGATTTTTTAAAAAATTGTACTTGATATTGATTCACCCCCCTCGCAGTATCAACAATTGGTATCAGAGCAGGTTGCCATCAGAACAGTTTAACCACTGGAAGAAAAATCCTTAGCATAGATGGATGGCCATGAGAACATTTTAAATGGGATTCAAAGATTTGATGGAAGAAATTATGTATACTATAGTGATAGAGTGAAAAATTACCTAACATCTTTGGGAGTAGACATTTGGTACTCAATTGTAAATGGATATGTAATCCCAAATAATGCTCCAACCGATCCAAATGAGAAGAAGCTTATGAGTTGTAATTCAAAATCCAGACATGCTATTCTAGGATCATTGGCACCAACCATTGCTAGCAAAGTGATGGGATGCAACATTGCTAAAGAGGTATGGGAAAAAATCAAGAGTATCTACGAAGGTGATCCAAAAGTTAAGCAGGTCAAGCTTCAACGACATAGAGAAGAATTTGAAAATTTGAAGATGAATGAAAAGGAAGATATTGCAACCTATTTTCTTAGAGTTGATGAAGTTGTTAATTCTATTAGAGGATTAGGTGAAGAGATTGATGAATCCTTGGTTGTAAAAAAAGTGTTGAGATCACTTCTCTTGAAGTATTATTCTAAGGTCTCCGCCATTGAAGAAACTAGGGACTTGACCAAAATGAAAATGTATGAATTACATGGGTCTCTTATAGCATATGAAATGAGAAAATGTACAGAAAGTGACCATAAAAACAATGAAGCAACCTTTAAAGCCATAAAGAAGAAAAAAGACAAGGATAATGACCTTGATGAAGAAATAGAAAATTTCGTAAGAAGGTTCCAGAAGGGAAGTGGAAGAGACAAAGGTAAGTCTCCTCTCAAATGCTTTAATTGTGGTAGAATAGGACATGTTGTTGAAAACTACTACTATAAAAAGAGAAGTCTCAACAACAAAAAGAGCTTCTACTCCAAGGATGATGACATCTCCTCAGATGAGAGTGATGAAGAAGATAATGATGGAGGAGAAGTCCTCTTCATAACCCAAGAAACCCAAGATGATGATCAAAAGAATTCTAAAGAAGAAGAAATCATTTCTGAAGAATATTCAGATGAAGAAACCAACCTTGATTCTTTTTGGGGATACAAAGACAATGCAGAGAGTGAACAAGAAGATGAGAATCTTGAAAAGTTGAAGCATGTTGAAACTGAAAATAGCAAGCTTATAAACACAAACATAATACTAAAAGGTGAATTGAGTAGTTGTGAAGAAAAGAATTACAAGCTTGAAAGACCATTGATAGCTTGAAGGAATAATTATAAAATTATGAGAAATTGAAAGAAGAATTGGATCACACAAAAGGGGAGCTACTATTGACAATAGAAAAGTTGAAGAAGTTCGAAAAAAACACTGAAAAATTAGATGAGATCCTTAGCAGTCAAAGATCTCCAAACAACAAGATAGGACTAGGATACAATGACAGTTTGAAGACAACAAAAAAAGACAAGGAAGATGAAAATGATGAAACCAACACTCCAAAACAAGTTGAACAACAAGATAGAAGACTAGAATTCAGAAGGAATGAGACATCAAGAAGATCCTCTCCCATCAGGTATAAAAGAAATCATTATGAAGGAAACTATAGAAGAATAGACTGTGAACCCAGATGGACCACCCCACAAATAATATCACTTACTCCTAGGTATCAAAATTTCTTTCTTGGACATTGTTATACTTGTGGAAATTTTGGAGACAAGGCAATCAATTGTAGAATCAATGAAAGGAATAACTACACAAGCTACATGAATGGTGAAAATAGTAGATATGGAAATGTTCATAGACCTATCAACATAAATTATAATCCATTTGACCCATTAATGGATCAAAATATTGTATGTTACAAGTGAAATAATCTTGTTCACAAAGCATGGGATTGCATAGAGATGAAGGAAGATAATCGTATACCAAATGTCTGTATACCAACTACAACATGGAAAAGGAAAGAAATTCCAGACAATGAAAACTGTCGAATAACATTGGTCGCTAAATAATGCAAAGAAGAAGATGAATGGTTCATAGATAGTGGATGCTCATCTCATATGACCGAAGATCAAAGAAAATTTGTCAGCTTGAAGAAAAAGGGTGGAAATGTTGCATTTGGAGATGACTCATCTACCAAAATACTTGGAAAAGGAATTGTAAAGCTTGGAAGTGAAAATGTAAAAGTAGGAAAATACCTATTGGTTGAATATATGAAGCATAATATCCTCAGTTTCAGCAAAATATGTGATCAAGGATACACTCTTACGTTTGACTCCCGAAAATGTAAAATCAGAGAAAATAACTCAGGAAGATTGGTTGCAACTGCAACAGGAAGACCGAACAACATATACATCCTAGACATGAAAAAGAAAGAAGAAAGAAGCCACATAAAAGGATTCAAAGGAAGAAAAGTTCCCAAAGACCAAAAATAAGGATGAAGTATTATTAAGTGCCACATGTTCAGGGAGAGATACCCCAAAGAAAAGAGTTACCTTTTGCCATTAAACTCAGGGGGAGCATCCCTACCCTTTTCCATTGATCATGATGATAGGGGGAGCATGAGTGTTGCCATCAATGACAAAGGGGGAGATTGTTGGAAGATTGATTGTTGTCATTGATGTCAACCCTAGTCATTGGTTTTGGACTGCAAGATTGATGAAGGTATTTGGACATGAAGGACAATGCACATGAAGACGCAACACCCATGGATCGATATTATACATCATGTTGTTTCTGGTGGTATTTGGCATGTCACGTAGATCCTCATGGTTGAGGAGAAATGAATTTTTGAAGATGACAAAGTGAATTGAAGAAGGAAGTGTAGGTCGGCCCTGAAGATAATTAAAGAAAAAAGTTACAAAATAATAAAGTGTCAGGTCAGACCCAATGTTAAAATGAAATGACATAAAGGGTATAAATACATATCATTATACATTCATTTTACACACAAAATTAAAATTTCAGAGGAAATTTGAAGTAAAGAAGGCCGGATTTCAAGGGAGGATGAAGTCTTTTGGTGATGTGTTCTAAGGTATGTTATTTATAGGTCATCTTACCATTTTAGCTATAATTTTTTTTATAGAAAGATTCATATGGTGAAATTGATATGGTATTGAGAAGACCTATCTAGGTACCTATGTTTAAAATTTCATCTCTTTATTCGCTACAATTTTGGAGATACACTCTGTGGAATAAAGGGTTTTTGACTAGTCCCAAAGCTAGTCATAAACATGTGTTCTGGGTACAAAAATCATAACTTATTCATAGATAATAAAAATGAAGTGAGAAAAAATTAATTGTAAATAGTACGGGCTGTAGTTTCTTTTGTGCGAGTTTCATAATCAGATGTTAAATATTGAGCGTGGGGCATTCTGTACAAGCTCACTCTCCTGAATAAACCAGAATTGAATATGGTCTACTATTATCTCTATAAATTCCTTTTGGGGAGGATTCAAGGAGTGAAATTGGAGGAGTTTCAGAGAATACATTAAGAAATATTATCTACAGTATTAGAGTATTCCAAGAATTGAATAATTTCATAAGTTGAAGAAGTCTCAGGAAGCATTATCAGGTTCTATGTGATGGTTGGTTTTTGGTGATGATTTAATGTAAAGTTTTAATATCTCTCATATATTCTTGGGTGGAAGCAAGGGAAAAGGATGGAGAGGTAAACCCTCTCTTTATATTGGACAATTGTTTCTTCCTCTTGTATTTATATCCCTCCCTTTATATTTGGAAGTTGTAGCTACCTTTGGAAGTCATTACTTCCCTTGAACAATAACTATTGATTATTTCTCATATATTGTGCATGGTGTATTGTGGTGTATTGGTGTAACTCTTATACTATTGTTCATTTCTCATTGGATATAATTGAATGGTTTAAGTATAAGTTGATTTTTTGTTTTAAATTGTACTTGATACTGATTCACCCCCCTCTCAGTATCAACACTTTACAGTCACTTTATTCAATTGTCTGAAATCAATGCACAATCTTAATGTCCCATATTTCTTCTTAACAAACAAGACTGGGGAACCCCAAGGTGACACAGTTGGGCGTATATACCCCTTGTTTAAAAGTTCTTCAAGCTTCATTTGCAACTCCTTCATCTCTGGTGTACTCATTCTATAAGGAGTCTTTGACACTGGAGATGCTCTAGGCATTAAATTTATAGAGAAATCAATATCTCTCTTTGGGGGTAGTCCTGGTACCTCCTTGAACACATCTTCAAACTCTTTTAGGACTGAATAATATTACAAATTTGGCATCTTATCTTTAGGTGTCTCTTCCATATGGGACGTGTTAGTGTCAGAAGTCACTCCTGGATTGCAACAGGAGCAGAGCCCAATGCCCATCAATTTATGTCACGATAAATTTAATGGGTGATCAAATGGGTAGAGACTCCACAAGGTATCGCTCTAACTCAGGGACTAGATCTGGTATGTAAAGAACAAAGGAGGTCTTGATCCAAATTTAGTCAGTGGATTGATTGTAAGATGAGCAAGTGGAAGACTTGGTGAGAGGAGTGAGAAAAACTACCTCGGGCAACAGGCCTTTCAACAGTTTGCAGAAGAAAAACTCTAAATGCAAGATCCTCTTGGTTCAAAGTTTCGGGGAACTGAAGGGGTGACTTGACTGGATCCTCCAATTCCAAGTCATTCAACATTGAGAAAATACAAGAACTGATTAGAGATAATGCGACTATTACAGTGATCCAACCTACATCATCCTATAACAACGCAACTCAATTGGATCCTCCAATTCCGAGTTGTTCTAACACAGTGTAAACAAAGAGATGGAAATAAATTGACATTCATAAGGAAAGAAGTATCAAGTACCAACACATAACCAGAGTAACCAGTGCTTCATTAAAACTTTACAATCGGGAGCCTAGCTCAACCATCGATGCTTCAAAAATACAAAAACTGAGTACATATACTCAGAAAAATTCGCCTAACAGAGGTGTGCTTGGACATCCAAGGCGTGGCATCCCTTCAGTCAAACTCGGATGAATATCCTTCGTCAGACGACACCTTAACTGTGCATGGCTCTTGCAAGGGGGTAGCTGAGCCATTAAGTGTCGAGTTAGCATGCGC
The DNA here is from genome assembly GCA_009831015.1 of Picea engelmannii. Classification (NCBI taxonomy): domain Eukaryota; kingdom Viridiplantae; phylum Streptophyta; class Pinopsida; order Pinales; family Pinaceae; genus Picea; species Picea engelmannii. Next base: position 982,034 of record ML780764.1, read on the forward strand.
AGGCTTCCCTGATGGTTACTGCCCTGGAAATTCTCTGCACTCTCCTTAGGTTCCCTTCCTCATCCAAGAAAGTAAATGCCTTGTTATGAAAGTCTAGGATAACATGATGTTGATCCAACCAATCCATCCCAATTAGAAAGTCATAGGAACCTAAAGGAAAGATGTTCAAATTTGCCCTGGTGTTCATTCCATTCATGTCCATAAGACATGAATTAACCATCTCATTGACGTTTCTTTTGGCTCCGGTAGCCATTTGCACCAACCAATATTTTCCATGCTTGCTTCTTGGCAATTGAAAACTTTCCACCATCTTAGGATCTATATAACTATGACTATCTCTTGAATCAATTAAAATAACAATGGTTTGGTTGTTGATCATACCTTCCACTTCAATCATACGTGACTAATACTCTTCTTTATTTTTATATAGGGATGCATAGATCCTTGGTACATTTCTTCATTTGTCCTACATTTTTTCATCTTGTTGTACATTGTGAAAAATCCTCACTTTTTCACTTCTATGAGGGAAATCTATGAACATATGATCTCCTTTACAACCCCAACATTGTATAGGTGGTTTCCTTGGCCTTTGACCTCTTGTCTCAATAGTTATGGGTTCTCTATAAGTTGGTTGTCCATGAGTATTATTTTTGAAGAATGGTGGCTTAATTCACTTCTTCCTCTAATCCACCTTGAATTTCTTTTTGTCTTCCCAAGCCTTTTGGAAAGTTGGCCTTGTTTTTTACTAATCATAAAGGCATTTATCTCTCCTTATGGTCTGCTCCAATATATTGGGATCATCATATTGTATTTTGTCACTGATGAATGGTGGAAATACACTCAAATACCTTTGAATATTAATTGTCTCATCCTTGATGAAAGAGACATACTTCAACAGTTGTAAAACCCTTCTCTCATATTCATCTATGGTCATACTCCCAAGCTTGAGTTCAAAGAACTCTTTCATTTTCTTGTCATAGTATCTCTTAGTCAAGTATTTCTTCTCAAAATACTTCTTGAATTATCTCCAAGTAACACTTTTCTCTTTAATGTGATGCACCTGCACAATATGATCCCACCACATGGATGCCTTTCCCTTGAGTTGATAGATGGAAATTCTTCCTTCTGTATGAGCAGAGTAATTATGCAATTGAAAATAATTTCTCATGCCCAACAAACATGTCTCTGCATCTTCATCCTTCTTGTGCTCACCATCAAATGTAGGAGGTTTTATTTTTTTCATTTCTCCTCGTAGCTCATCCACTCCAGACAAGGGATGGACTTGAGCTATTGTGTGACCTCTTATTGGAATTCCTTGGGGAGTGATGATGATATCTGCTAACACTTCTTTCTCTTCTTTTCTCATTAGGATACCTGTGACTTCCTGATTTTCTTGAGCCACTCTCCTTATCCAATTTCTTTTCTATTCTGATAAAGCTCTGCATTAAATTCATGTTGAAGTCCTCTTGTTTCTCCTTGGCTCTCATAAGCCTTTAATTATCATATTTATCGATTTGTGCATCCTTCTGTAAATTTTTAATGGTCTCTACCATATTTATGTTTTCATCCCTTCCTTCTCCATGTCCATTGGAGTTTGTTCCTTCAATGCCCAAATATACATCCATCCCTCTGATCTCATATTCCTGGCTGTAATTCCCTTCTGCCTCTTCCATTCCTATGGAATCTGTGATGATATTGATCTGATCTATTTGTTGTTAACTATGCAAAATGTGCAACCAACAAAACTTTGTCAAGCTAACCGTTTCAATAATTTCATGAAAATATGAACCATTCTGGTTCAATAATATATCATAATTATTTCTTCTGATTTCCCAAAAACTTGAATGTCAAGATCAATTTTATAGGTGAATAATTATATTCTACAATCCAATACTTTTCCAACACCTTCTCCCATGCTCAATTCCGAGTCTTGAGCAGACAATTATGGTTATTTGAAAATTGCCCATTAATTTTTCTGTTCATTCTTCAACTTGGCGCAACTCTGCGCTGTAATTATAAATTTTTGCACCTACTCCTTTGGATTTTTTGTATGATCTCAATCGGGTTTCTTCATATACTTATTATGGACACTCTGTCCAATTTTCACCTTTTTCTGTGTTTCGGGATGCTAGTTACAATCTGATGAAGTTGTAGGCCAATTCGTGTTTTTGGTCTGGAATGCTACAGGTACCTTATTTTCCATATTAAGAATTTTTAACATGCCCAGAAATTTAATTCAGGTATGGGACTATCTTCTATGGTTCAATATCTTTCCATTGACTTCTCCTGTGCCTTAATCTGATTCCGGAGAAAAACGTTATGTCTCTTTGAAGTTAGTTGGGTATTAAAATTTACCCTCCATTGTTTGTGTTGTAACTTTATCATAAAATATTTGTTTGACGAACAATTTACACCATTAGAAAGATCTCTCCGAGCTCTTTTATTTGAGCTGTAGATATTGAGTACACTTTCTTCTCATGTTTTTTGTGTTGCTAAAAACACTCTTAAGGGCTTCAAAAACGCGCTGCAAAAAGATGACGTTCAAATGATATAAAATGTCGCAAAAAATCGTTGGTTTTCTGTTGTTGTTCACCCTCCAGACGACTTCGCACATAAAAATTTCAACCTGTACACCCATATTTAGAATGCACAACAAAACCACAAGATAAATCATGCTATGTGCACCTATAACCACTGTGCATCACTTCTTTGTCACATCAATATCTGTGCACTACTTTTGTGTCGCGTGCCAATATCCATCGTGCAAAGTTTTGGTTCTTGCACCATTACCTATTGCACACAATTTTTGTATCGCGCACTAATATTCCATGTGTATTTCACTCTAGGCATTGTACCATGTCAAATTTTAGTACGCTCCCACCGCGCACCAATACTCTTCACACACCATTAACTAAACTGTCGCGCGACAACATATACCCACATTACACGTGCACCAACCAAACTCCACTATGCTCTGCCAATACTACGTACACCATGCATTCCATTAATATGTGTGTGACATCGTGCACACCCACACACCAACGTTTTTTCACGCAACACCAAAATTTAGTGTGCGCACCCGCACACCAACATTTTTCCGTGCAGTGCCAAAATTTATTGCACGCACCCGCACACTAACATTTTTCCGCGCAATGAAAAAATTTAGTGTGCACACACGCACACTAACATTTTTCCTCGCAGTGACAAAATTTAGTGCGTGAACTCGAACACTAAAAGTTTTCTGCGCGGTGCCAAAATTTAGTGTGTGCACCCGCACACCAACATTTTTCGCATAGTGCCCAATTTTGACATATCGTAAGTTTTTGACTATGCATCTTGCATTTCTAGTGCGCCCACGTGCGCACATTCATTTTTATGCGCATCAATTCCTTGTGAATTTCGCTACAGAAATTGGGGCTTTTGCTTAAATTTTCCCCAATTTTTACCATAGACATTTTGCAACTATAAAATTTGTCCAATTTCACCCCGATAACACCAATTAAAACTCTGCAACAAAAAATCACTGCGCTTTGACATTTCTGAAACAATTTTTTTTTTCCAAACTCCATTCACGAATTAAGAATTTTAATTATGAATCTCGCTCCATCTGTCATGGCTTCACTGTAACTTAAAATTCAACCAATTCCATGTCTGAATTTGCTAGAACGGATACTAAATCAATAATATCTCACCGCTTGGCCGATTTTCTCAATTTTCCCATGGATTTAACAACACAAATTGGGGCTTTTCCCGATTCCGCACAATTTCTTCTACTTTTTACCATGGATGCTTCAACTCAACTTGCTCGACCCATCCAGGATCAGTGTTGAAAACTGAAGCTCTGATACCATATTGTAACATCCCCGACCACCCATGCCAGGCCATGCTACTTTAGAGAACGCTTTTGTTCTCTCTGTAGAACTACATGCAATTAAAACATATACACATAGAACTATTGCATAACTTTATATAAAAAGCATAAAAAAACAAATGCATTCGATAATTGCACAGATTCATACTGAAATAAAAATAAACATATACATGCATATTGTACAAGCAATACCCATAACTATAAATACAATTATAACCACACATAGGATAAACCCACAAAAATAAACACGTAAATAATAATGCAACATGTAAATTTATCACACAGTTGACACTTATCTTGGTAAGAATATCACCAACTGCATACAGACCTTCCACGAACCTCCTAGCCTTAGACCACACTTCTCATCACTCTCAGCAGCAGGTCACCCCCAAGCTGGAACTAAACTCCACCTGGGTAAAGGGATTCCTAACTAGGATAATGTATCATAGACAAGAGGAAAGACTCCATCATAGGTGCCAACTCAAACTAACATCCTAGAGTCCCTCATTCCCCACATGCCTATCCCACCCCAGGAAGTGTGCCCCTTCTATGCTCAACAGTCCTTTGGCTACCCCACTTCCTTTTTGGGCTTCAACAATAGACTAGACATGAAGTCTCAGAGACATGTAGCTACAGTTTAACACCTTCAGGAAATAAATTCCCAAAAATTCTCTCACCCATAGAGGAATTTCTCACGGGCCTGATAACCTTCCCCTTCAATATCCCACAGGCCTAATAACCCACTTCATCAGTCTAGCTCCCAAGCTAACCAACTATATAAACAAGTATGGCTATGGATACAGGTTCAGGTACAATGACATGAAGGTATGGAAGATAGCTCAATGAGTGTCTGTATGCCCATGGATGATTGACTGGATGAATGGTGAATGATGGGAGGAATGATGGGAAATGAACTAAGTCCAAACAATATGTATGCATGTCCCCAACTTGACACGTGTCATGTTGGGAGCTACTTTGGTCCACTTGTACCCATATTTAGAACTTAGGATAAAATAATTATCCATACTTTATACTTTAAGAAATATTAATATAATATTCCTTTTCGGCTTAAGCTCCCTGGATTAGCCCCTTTTCCTTAACTTTTAGCCCCCACCCTTTCCCTAATTAGTGGAGTTTAGTCCCCCATACTCTTTTATCATGGTCGGTCTGTGCACAACGATGTATTTTATATTAATGTTGAGACATATACAAAAGTAGGCGCATTGGCCTTTAACATCTAGGCTCTCCGGCCTAATAATCACAAAACTGGCTCACTAGCCTATAAAACATAACATATACACAAAGGCTCCCTGGCCTCAAAATTGTGCGTACTTAAGTTGTTGCTCGTGGTATCCTGGAATGTGCACAGTTCCTCATTTTACTGCGCACTACATGCACACACTTTGCCATGAAAGGTGCATACAAAAAATGATATCAAAAGAGTCACCATCTTAAGTAAATTTTCATTTAAATTATAATTGGGTTCATCCTAGGGATATTACATTGTCCCATAGATATTTTCCCCTTGGTAAATCCAAACTCATACTTCTCTTTCCCACTTAGGATTGGGAGTCCTAGTAGTGTCGTATTTCAGAGAATGAGCCTCATATTTATTCTCATCATATTATTAACCTACCCCAATGGACTCCCAAATCATATTGTTCAAGTTACATTAAGTGCACCTCTGCATGATCAATAACCCTCCATCTAATCCAAAATCAATTTCCCATAAGCAAGTACATCCTCCATTCATCTACCTGGTACAAAAACCCATCCATCCCCACCTTCATCAGCCAACTCCTACAAACTTGTTCCCTAAGCAGGCCAAGCCATACTTCACTGGGGAAGTTGTTTATGTATTTGTATTATCAACCCAATGATCCAGGTGGATATCAGTGGCCACCCACCTTTTTCGACTGGCTCAAAACAATTTTCTGGCAATTTTGGCAATTTACTATTTTTAGCAAGTTTTAACTTACGGGGCCATTTTGAGGGCCTAAATGAAGGTTTTTTGAGATCAAGGTTCTCAATGATAGCCAAAGGCATAATTGATCCCCCAAAATGAATCTCCTCGATGATACCTTTCCAACGAGCTATCACACGCCTAAAACGGAGATCGTATGCAAAAGTTACGACCCCGGGAAGTTGATGAACTAACTTACCCAAACGGGGCCCACATGACTTTTGGCGCTTCATCTCCTAGGGTTAGTTTTTTTGATGTTTATGAATTTTTGCATTCTCGTCTATTGTAAAAAGGCCTCTAGAGCCTCATTGTAATCATCTTCTCACGGATGTGAGTAGTAGCCACATCTCTTCTCAGAGATAAGCTACCAACGCCCTAGCTAGTTTATTTCCAGTCTGTCTGTAAGCATATTTCAGTCATTTGTTATTAATGAAATGAAGTCTTATTTCCGCTGCATCTCTGCGTTTATGTGTATTTCTGTATTTCGTTGTGTTCCTACATAAATCCGGATCAGTGGTATCAGAGCGGTCTGCTCATTCTCGATCCTTCTTTGCATGTCCCCAATGAGATCAGGGTATAAGGAGTTGGGGCTCGATCTGGTTGAACCTTTGTGAGATCATCCTCGCAAACCCCGATGACCGCCCATGGGGGAAGAAAAGAAATATGAGGGAGCAAGAGATCCTATCAAAATGTTGCTCGAGGAGGCCCTCGAGAAACAAAGGAACGTGATGATGGACAACTTTTCCCAGATTCTTCAACGAATTCCGACTAGCGGTGCATCGACATCCAGAAGCCACTCTGGAGGTGCCACTCCTTTTAAGGTACAAGTAAACTTTGACATTCCCATATTTGATGGCCAAATAGATGCAGATGCCATAGATAGATGGTTGAATCTGTTAGAAGGATATTTCTCGGTTCATGAGTTTTCCGATCGAGAAAAGATTATTTTCGCACTCCTCAAAGCCGCCCCCCATGTCAAAGACTGGTGGGAAACCTACTCGGAGCAAGAGGGCGAGGGAGAACCCTCTTTGTTCTCGGCCGCACCCACTTGGAATTATTTTCGAGATGCTATCAAGGAACAATATTATCCTGTGGGGAGCTATGAGGACAAATACATACAATGGACTACTTTGTGGCAACAAAGGGACCAAGATGTGCATGAGATTATGAATCTGTTTCATACCCTACGCACAAAGTTGGGTATCAAAGATTCAGAGAAACATTTGGTGTTAAAGTACCGCAGTTGTCTGCATAGATACCTTCAGGAGGAAATGGAGTTCCTCGACATCTCCTCACTTGGTGTGGCATATCGATATGCTGCCAAGATTGAGCAGAAGTTCAAAAAGAAGAAGCGAGACTTTGGGTCTGCAAATCAGAAGCCCGGGAAAGGTACTCCCAAACCTCAAAACAAAGGAACAAGCCAAGGCGGGGTAGCCCAGGACAATCTGCCAAAGCCACAAGCAAAGAACAACACCACGAAGCCAAAAAAGGACACGGGGAAGTGTTGTGAGTTCCATAAGAGCTCCACCCACAACACAAGTGAGTGTCGGGCCAAGCAGTCACTGGTAGCCGAGTTGAAGGCTTCTGAATCAGATGCATGCTCTGACTTTGAATCAGAACCTGACAAGGGGAATGACAGGGGGAAGCAGATTATCGATGTGGATCGCAACGCCATTGTTGCCACCACGAAGATCCAGAAGGAGGAACCAGAAGATCCAGAGGAGGCAGAGCGTCTCTTCCATTCCAAGATGTGGGTAAAGGGTTCCCCATTGCAGTTCATTGTCGACAGTGGGAGCCAGAAAAATCATCTCGGTAGAGGTCGTGAAGCGGTTGGGCTTGCCGACCATAGCACACCCACAACCATACACCATCGGGTGGTTGCACCAAGGACGGGACCTCCGTGTCAGTCGACAATGTCACCTTCCCTACAACATCAAGCCCTTCACGGATGAGGTATTATGTGATGTTGCTCCTCTTGATGTTTCTGATGTATTATTAGGCCAACCGTACTTGTGGAAGCGACATGCTGTGTATGAGTCTAGGCCTCGTGTTGTTATTATCACTTTGGGCAATAAGCTATACAGGATACCGGAGATAGCACCGCCTACCACCATCTCTTTGGTTATTGCAAAACAATGCAGTAATCTCATTTCCCAAACCAGGAAATTTGTTTTCCTCGTGATCCGCCCTCAAGGAAATCGGAAGACTGTGGCCATGGCCTCCAGACAAGGCCCCATTGCATGAAAAAAATAGATGGATAAGGTCGTGGAGGAGTACGAGGACATCTTCACCTCCCCCGCAGGGGTGCCTCTACACTGCCAGGTCAAGCACCCCATCGATCTGACCCCAGGTGCACCACTGCCCAATGGACCCATCTATCGACGCTCTGTCCTGGAGAATGACGAAATCAAGAGGTAGATTCAAGAGCTATTGCAGAAAGGTCACATCTGGCCGATTTCATCGCCCTGTGGGAGCCCGATTGTCTTGGTGCAGAGGAAGGATGGGACTTGGAGACTTTGCATTGATTATCGAGCACTGAACAAGATCACTGTTTGGAATAGGTACCCGATCCCACGGATTGATGACCTTCTAGACCAACTCAAGGGGGAAAAATATTTCAGCAAGATCGACTTGAAGTCTGGGTATCACCAGGTACCAATCGA
>ML780764.1:992636-1025635 GCA_009831015.1 Picea engelmannii
TTTCGGGGCCATTTTGAGGGCCTAAATGAAGGTTTTTTGAGATCTAGGTTCTCAATGATATCCAAAGGCATGATTGATCCCCCAAAATGAATCTCTTCGATGATACCTTTCCAACGAGCTATCACACGCCTAAAACAGAGATCGTATGCAAAAGTTACGACCCCGGGAAGTTGATGAACTAACTTACCCAAACGGGGCCCACATGACTTTTGGCGCTTCATGTCCTAGGGTTAGGTTTTTTGATGTTTATGACTTTTGGAATTCTCATCTATTGTAAAAAGGCCTCTAGAGCCTCATTGTAATCATCTTCTCACAGATGCGAGTAGCAGCCACATCTCTTCTCAGAGATAAGCTACCAGCACCCTAGCTAGTTTATTTCCAGTCTGTCTGTAAGCATATTTCAGTCATTTGTTATTAATGAAATGAAGTCTTATTTCCGCTGCATCTCTGCGTTTATGTGTATTTCTGTATTTCATTGTGTTCCTACATAAATCTGGATCACCCAATTATTCTTTATTCATTTGGTAATTGTATAAAGTACCTTTCAAATTCCAACAAGTATAGTAGAGTTTTTCCATCGCAACCGATGGCGTTTTTTCCTTGGCACACAACAACCCATGTGTCCCTTGGTTGGGGCATTCCACTTTCATAATCATTTGTGTAAAATATCCTTACCATGGTCAAAATATCAATTATCACATACATCCTTTTCCCAAACCTATGTATTTTGACCTATCCTACATCCATTTACAATTTCACCCATTCAACATAGTTTACCCAATATGTGGTCATCCCCTTGACACTAGATCATGCTTTATGGTTTTTTCCATCATTCAATATACCGCCAACCAAGGGCAGTTTTTGAGTCTCATATATCCTGAACTTTTTCCATATTACCAATTTATTTATATTTCCCTCTATACATTTCGTAGCACCATTTTGATAAAATCGATGTCAAGAAGCACTTTGCTTCTTACAGTCACGCCTCCTCACCTGTCGACATCAACAATAGTTTCCAGGAGAGGGACAATATATTGGATCTCATTCCACTATTAATGAGCTATATCGTATGAAACAAAAAGAGTCCTCATTGATTTCTGATTCCATTGAACCCCATAACATTCAACATCAACACAATTTCATGTTATGGTGGGTCTTACTATGTGACCATTGCAGTTTTCAGAAGCAACCGAAGACCTATGAATTTTATAGGCCATCAATGCCTCCAAGATATTCATTCCTCGATTCAAATCTATTTCATTCCAAATAACCATCATCTGTCATTATTAATTCCCCCTAGGGAGACACAAATATCCACTTCATCAACAATTTTCAGCTACAATTATACTATTCTAGTATCATGACATGAGCAAGGGGAATTCCTGCCTCATTTGTACAAAACTTTTATTTTTTCAGAGAAAATTTGGTTCACATATTATTCCCCTCTCCCTCCAATAGACCGCTCTATCAGTTCCTCAATACAAAGTATCCAAATATTCTATATAATGGCATCACCATCAAAATAAACAATGATGTATTTCATCTATACGTATGATCCTAACCTCACACATCAGGGGGCATCTATTATCACTGAAAAGTTTCTCACAACTGTACAAGAAATGGTCGAAGAAAATACCAACACAACATATCAATCAACATACCTTAAGAATTTATAGAACCTATCCAACAAGAAACCAGAACTATGAAAATGGTCCTTGAATTTTAGTGCAATCTCCCCAAAGTTGGGTTACGCACATCCGTGCAAGCCAACACAACGTTGAATGCACAAACTGTGCATCATGCATGACTGTCTCCGCAAGAACCCACGTTGATGCGAAAACACCACATTAATACAGTTGTTCATGTTATCTCTCCAAGAGTTCATCTTAGGTTGTATGTAGGGTGATCTTGGTAACATACAAATTTGTTTTTTAAAGAGTAGAACTCTCAATGATGGATCAATCTATGGGCTGTTAACACTTGCATTCATGAGACAATTAGGAATGTATTCTAGCAGAATTGGCTTCACTTGAACTCAATTAGATACTAAATAGGTTTAAATGAATATGGAGAAGTGCTACAAACTCTAAAATCATACATACATTAGGTATACATGAAGATAAAGCTATAACAATGAAAAGGTACATTTGTAGACTTATATCATTAAAGCAAGGAAATATAGGCTTTTCTCAATCATTAAATCAAACAAGAACCATGTGAATCAGTCACCAATGGAACAAATACATAGAAAGTAGATATGGATAAGGAAAATATGATTTATATTCACTGAAGAGTAAAAAATCTAGAAATACAGTCTGATGAGTCTTCAAGATTTACAAGCCTTCTCAAGTCTTCAAGATTGAATCCCTCTCTTAGCTCATTCTAACTCCTCTCCAAGAGCTCCCTCCTTCATTAAATAGAAAATAACATCCAAATATCCTTAGGAGGTTGAATCCCATCTTTTTCATTGGATTCTAGGTTTTGGAGATAGGTGGCAACAATCAAAGAGACAAAAACCCAACAAACTGCTAATTGTCAAGAAATTGTTGGAAGTCTTTAATGAATTGTTTCCGCCTCAATGCATGAGGTATTTAATGGAGATAAAACTTAGGTGCAGGTGTCCCTTGACATCTAACTGATCCATGAGAATCCATTCGAACCCTCCTTGGCAGCTGACAACCTCCCAACAAGATGAATATCTAATCAGCTATGCAAAACAAAGAATTGGCAACACATTCCGTAGTGCATTGGTGTTTTAGTCGTTTCTCTCAAATTACAAACTGGGTCAGACTGAAATTTTGTCAGAAATTCAATAGGGATATCATCTGCCTCCAAAAATAATTGCATAGAAACCCACTTGGTCGTTTGGGTTTTATGATCAAATTGGTAACAATAACCGCTACAAAAATTTTGTAGCACCACTGTAAAACAATTCTGTAGATTTCATAGCGCCATTTTGTCTGGCGAGGTGATTCCGTAGTGGCCACACTCCTTTCCTAAACTTTACATGACAAAAAATCATGATAAAATGACATGTAGCCTTCTTAGCATAGCTCACTTGGGACATTGGTCACAATGAGAGATTATTTGGAAGAAACCAAACTTATGTTTTTCTTTTACATCATGGCTTGTTCTTAACACCTAAAACCAAGAAAACATGACAAAACTTAAGACTCGAAAAATTTGATAGCAAACTGAAATGGAACATTTCAAGAGCTAACATCTAGCTCCAACTGGGATGGAGACCTTCCTGTGAGGCTCCAAGAACCTAGTAGTTCTAGTTGCCTTATCCATTGGGCTATGGAGTCATCTGGCCTTTGCAACCAATCCTTTTCAAACCTTCAAGATCTGATATACTGAGAGAAACTCTGCTTATTTATTGAAAACTGAAAACAAATGCTCAAATAATGATCTTATTCATGAACATTCCTACTCTAATAAACTGTATTGTTGCAGGATCAAGTAAAGTCATGTTTCCAATGTAACCATACAAGTAACTTCATGACTGAAAGAATCCCCTTTCTACCACTAATCAAAATATAATAAAAGAAACATAACCGTAGCCATAAAAACTCCTTCAAGAAATCATTCTCACCCACAAGTGCTAGTGATATGATAAAATTGGAAAACTTTAGAGAATCTAAAAGATAAGACTCTAGTAAGGCTACCAATGGATCTTCAAAACTGAGATCAAAATCATACTGATTCAGAAAAAATTGACTGCTCATGTATGCATTCCCCTTTGCTAAAAAATAGATGACCTCCTTGATCTTTCAAGATGAATTCTTGATCATCACAGATGACAGTTTTCTCTTCATAAAAATGATCATATGATGATTGTATAACATGATTTAAAAGATTCTAATTATGATCAAATTTAATAATGTAGTTATCTATACAATCATTCTCGACTTCATGCTCAAAATGATTTGGAAAATGAACACCAATATGATCTATATCCTGATCCATAGCAAGATATGGAAAAAATGTCAAATGGTGTCTCAAATCTAAATCATACTTACAGTCTTCTTGTTGTTCCAGCTTGAAATTAAATGGTCTCTGCAAATTCAGTTCCTCGTGATTGATGCAAATCCCTTCTGTCTAATCTGAAAGTTGTGGGATGCCTTCATTGATTTTAAGTGCTATTTGACCAAAAGACAACCGATCCTCATGTTTTATAGCTAGAGAAATCAAATCTTCATATTTATAACAATCAGAAATAATGGTAGAAGGAAAACTTTCAGCCTCTTGATTATTCATTTCTATTTCATGTTCGTGGGAAAACATGTCATCTTGAAGAGCATTAGAAAAATGATGAAGATTTTGAGGGACAATTTCTTCTCTATCTATATCTCCAATCTCATCATGCAATTCATATTTCTCACAACAATATTCAAATAAAAACTCATCTGAAAATTACTTTTTACACTGTTTCTTGAATATTGTGTGGAAATCCTTCAAGGATGAAATGATGGAAGGAAGTAATGAGAAATACCATTGACGTGCATCACCATCCAATGAGTGCATGAACATATTCATACATACATCCTCATGTTGTAGATCTAATTGATCCATGCACTCATGAAACTTGATGAGGTGATCTGCTGGATTATCCTCCTTCCTCTCTCTGAAGATAGGAAAAAAATCTCCCCACTCTGACATATGAGGTACTAGATGTGGGAAACTAGGAATTGAAGAAAATTTAAGAAGTGAAAAACTCCTAGCCAAAACAACATCAAATGCCTTTGAAATTTTAAGATTGTGGAGTCAAGACTGGATTTGTCCTTCATAGAGTCACCAAATAGAAAGTTACAACCAATAGAATGCCCTACCTTTGTCTATCATCAAAAGCTGGAACTATGTCATCTCCCAGGGAAGCTTGCTTCATACTTCATTCCTCGAAAACAACGCCAAAATTTTATCCCTCTAAGAGTTCACCTTAGGTTGTATCTAGGGTGAGCTTGGTAACATACAAATCTGATTTTTAAAGAGTAGAACTCTCAATGATGGATAAATCTATGGACTATTAACACTTGAATTCATGAGACAATTAGGAATGTATTCTAGAAGAATTGGCTTCACGTGAACTCAATCAGATACTAAATAGGTTTAAATGAATATGGAGAAGTGCTACAAACTCTAAAATCATACATACATCAGGTATACATGAAGATAAAGCTATAACAATGAAAAGGTATATCATTAATGCAAGGAAATATAGGCTTCTCTCAATCATTAAATGAAAAAAGAACCATGTGAATTAGTCACCAATGGCACAAATACAAATAAAGTAGATATGAATAAGGAAAATCTGATTTATATTCACCGAAGAGTCAAAAATCTAGAAATACAGTCTGATGAGTCTTCAAGCTTTACAAGCCTTCTCAAGTCTTCAAGATTGAATCCCTCTCTTAGCTCATTCTAACTCCTCTCCAAGAGATCCCTCCTTCCTTAAATAGAAAATAACATCCAAATATCCTTAGGAGGTCGAATCCCATCTTTTTCATTGGATTCTAGGCCTTGGAGATAGGTGGCAATAGTCAAAGAGACAAAAATCCAACAAACTGCTAATTTTCAAGAAATTGTTAAAAGTCTTTAATGACTTGTTTCCACCTCACTGCATGAGGTATTTAATGGAGATAAAACTTAGGTGTAGGTGTCCCTTGACATATAAATGATCCATGAGAATCCATTCTAACCCTCCTTGACAACTGGCAACCTCCCGACAAGGAGAATATCCAATCAACTATGTAAAACATATAATTGGCAGCACATTCTGTAGCGCATTGGTGATTTAATTTTTTCTCTCAAATTACAAATTGGGTCAGGCTAAAATGTGGTCAACAAGTTAGAAGGGATATCATCTGCCTCCAATTTTTTTTTTAGAGAAACCCACTTCAACATTTTGGTTTTATGATCAAATTGGTAATAGTAACCGCTATAGGAAATTTCGTAGCATCACTGTAAAACAATTATGCATATTTCGTAGCACCATTTTGTGTGTCTGGCTAGGTGATTCTGTAGTGCCTTGATCCATTTCGTAGCGCCAAAGGAAAATCAAGTGGCCACACTCCTTTCCTGAACTTTACATGACCAAAAATCATGATAACATGTCATGAAACCTTCTTAGCATAGCTCACTTGGGACTTTGGTCATAATGAGAGATTATTTGGAAGAAACCAAACTTATTTTTTTCTTTTACATCATGACTTATTATTAAAACCTAATACCAAGAAAACATGACAAACTGAAATGGAACATTTCAGGAGCTAGCAAGTTGGGCCTCAACCACTTCCAGGTTGAAGTGTATCATGATAAGACTCCAAAATTGGTCTGAATTCTAGCTTTGGGGCTACTAAAAGGATGGGTAGTACATTCAAAGGGATCCCATTCACACTACAAGAAAGTTATGAACAAGCTTACAATGGTCCTATATATACATGAACAAGGTATGCAAACAAAGGAGAATAATTTTGACTATTGTTATGTTGTTCATTTGGTTTTAGAGAAGCCATCATTCTCTTAGAGCTTCTTGAGCATCCATAGCAAGTGTTGTACTTCTCTCCTCTTGAGAAGTTCCACCATCAAGTCTTCACCATTGTATTTTCATTTTTAGAAGAAGAGAGATTTTTATTTGGGGGATTCAAGAGCCCTCCCAAGGAGGAAGAGGGGACTCATAAGTTCCCATACTTCTCCTAGGTGTTATCAATTCAAAGATCAATCCTATTGGTAGCTATTTCTTCTGTCTCTTTCATGCATCCGTTTCAGTTTATACATGCTTAGTTTAGTTTTTATTTCCCTGTTATTTATTTTCTTGTTTTCTCTTTGGTTGATCCATTAATCAACTAATCAAATTCTATATTGTCTTGATGGCCTAAAAATGAAACTAAGTGGTTTTTCTTTTCCCACCCAAGTGGAAAAACGAGCCCAACACTAGCTACAATATTCGACATGATTATGATCTGTAGCAACGTTGTCACTCCCCGTAGTCTTTCACATTTTGTCATTGTTTATTTCCTACAACACCAATCTCTGTCATAATATTTTTGTCACGTACTACAACCACATTTGTCGTGTCATCCCCAATATGACCAAGATGCTTCTGCATCACATGAAAATACCTGAAACCCCTCTTTATTGTTTCCCAAGTCTCCTTCCCTGGTTTGACATATACCTGCTAAAAAATCCCACTGCATGTGCAATGTCTGGTCTAGTACAAACCATTGCATACATCAAACTACCAACCACACTAGCATATAGAACACACGACATTTTCTCTTCCTCTCCATGTGTCTTGGGACACTAATCGTCATTTTCTTCATCATGGTATCACCTATGTCACTACAAGATGTTTAATTGTGTGGTCTTATTGATGAATTCTTTGATTTTTCATTGTTCCTAGATTTGATTTTTGTTTGATAGTTATTTTTGTGGTCAATTCTTCAGTGTTCTAACATGGTTCCTCCAAATATATCAATCTCAAATTGGGGTTGTGCCCGAAGTGCCTATCGTAGGATATTTGGAGCACCTAGATCTATCTAGGCCATAATTATCTAGTTTATAAAAACTAATACTCTAGGGGGGAATAAAAATCATAACTAAGATAAGAATGTGAAACTATGAAAAAAGAGGCAAGTAAAACCCTAATAAAGAACTGAATAGGTATCATGAAAGTTCTTATGATGAAATTAGGTTTAAATATAACAACACAACTAGGAATACATAGAGAGGCAATTGAAGGATGGAATAAGATCAGAAAAATCCATTTATATGTTGGATTTTATTAAAACCTTTATCTCATTGATTTTTTTATAATTTCACAATTTTTTTCTTATCAGAAGCTTATATCATATGGATCATTTTCATAAAAAATAGTGTTTATGTAATCATCCAAACAATGAATTTAGTTCCATTATTGTACTATACATTAAAAGGGTGATTCAACTATAATGCATTCCTTTGGAAAACATGATCATAAGGTAGAAAGAGATATCTTGAAGATGTTGATAGCATCATGTGATTATATGATGATGACGATGATGAGAATGATGAGGAACATGTCGATGATGAGGACAATGATGATGATCATATTTGTTGATGTCTTCATAATCATCATTATCATCATCATCATCAATACATTCATCATTCCTAGACCCTACATGGACCATACATTGTGTTGGAATGGAATGGTGTCCTCTGTGTGCTAGAATTATAGATACATGATTTGGACCTATATGCTTTGGAACAACTGGCACATACATCCTATGACTTGACACATTATAATGTCATGTGAATTTGTATGGACACACGAGATTAAGATAAGTTTGTAGTGCATAAATCATTGATATGATACAAATATAAATACATGCAAATGATTGTTGGATTCATCTACCAAGGTCTCTTCTTATTCCATCAAGTTTGTAACCCTAATGAATTATGTTTCCAACATTCCCCCCCCTTAATCTGAAGGGGTGTATGTGAGTCCAAGGTGAGATGTGATATCTAAAAATAGACAACCAAAATATGGAAGTGTGCAATTGTTGATGGTTGAATATGCTCTCTGAATCTGGTGGTTTTGGGATAATCACAAACTGAATGTATAACATAAGTTGATGTCTTCTACTAGTTGGTGGATGTAGTTTAAGGAACACCACAAACCAATCTGGTGGTTTACGAATGACCACAAACATTGGAACTTGGCTCTAGGATCAATGGTTCTTGAAACATTTCTTAAGTTAGCTAGAAGTTGGAAGTGCTCTCAAATGTTGGTTTAAACATGACCATAAACTAATGTCTAGTAGAAGTTGAAGGTATTCTAATACGTGGTGGTTTAAGGAAATCCACAAACCAGTTTGGTGGTTTTGGGTGACCAAAAAATGAATCACACTCACTTGTTACTGTTCGATTGATAAGACTTTGAAACTTGAAGCCTGACTTCCAATCGTTGATGTTGTTCCCGTTGGTGAGGGACAATGTGAGAAGACAAAAATATGTCCACTAGAAGATGTTTCAACACTTGAGTGTAAAATCTATGGTATGACTCAGATATCTTCTTGGTTACTGATGATCATCGCCAAGAAATCATCCACCCATAGTGGTTCTTTACTCTTGTGTATTTCTTGCAGTTATAACATTTGTTTGAAGGATGATTGTGCTTTCCACAATGCTTGTAAGGATGAATATTAAAAAAACGATCTTCTATGTGGCCAACCCGCTGACAATGTTGGAATTTTAGAATCTACTCTTGAATTGGAACAGGTGAATGTGAACTTTCTTGAAGCATTCCAACATGCGTAAATAAATTATGGATCGAAACTGTGTGTGGAGTTTTTTGAAACGTCTAGCATTCTCGATCGCTTTGTTCTAATCAAGAATATGAAAGGTGACACTCTTTTCATATTTGACACATGTTTTGTTCTTGTTATTTCTGATTTCTTCCCAAGGTCTGATGATCCTCTTGGAAAGAGAAAGTTGAATGTCACTTGTACTTAAATCCAGGGTTGTCTCAGAGATGTTGTTGTGCTAGTTGCTGACCTCAATCACCATCATCATCTTCTTAAAAAAGAAGGTTGTTTTGAACAAGGACTAGTTCAAAATGTTGTCGAAGGTTCTTTCACGCAAGTGCATAGTGACAAAGTCGAGTCTTAGTTTGCAGTAGTGTTGTTTTGGCTTGCAAAGCTTGCAAGCATGTTACAACATACTATATAGTTCTTTTTGTCAATGGTGAATGTATTGTCCACAAAAGAGAGGATTATAGTGTTTTAGTAACTCTAATAGTTCTTCAACTCGAGCCATTTTAAATACAGAATTAGACCTCACAAGTTTTCTTTCAATTCCACCCATTAACAATTAGACTCTACAATGCAATCAACAAATAGAGGGTGTTTCGACCGAAAATGCACCCGTTTACATTAGTAAATTTATAGAAAAACAAGCACGTTCGACTAGAAGTTGGTCATAGGCCAATGATAAGTCATGTGTTTGAACTTGGTCTCTGTTATTATACCCGATTTATGCTTCTCACGAACCTATCTTTTAATAGTTAGTTCTACATAAAAACAAGCCTATTCCACTAAAAGTTGGTCATAGGCCACAATGATAGGTCATGTGTTTGAACTTGGTCTCTGTCATTATACCCAATTTATGGTTCTCAATGACCGACCTATCTTTTAGTAGTGAGTTCTACCGTAAATCAGAAGTATTTGATCTATGAAAACACAAATATATATAGAGGCCAAATCTAGTTACCGCTACATAGGATGTGGAGGTCCCCTCGAATGATTAATTATTTACTTACTTGATTGAGTAAGCACAGCATCTTTGACTTGAATGAAAGGTAACAAAATCTGATTACTATGTCCTAATAGAATAGTACAAAACAATCCACATACGTCTCTTAAAAAAAACTTGTCTTTGCTTTAATAACCGACAAGCGAATAACGAAGGTGCATACTTCAAAGTTGTAATTCCTGGAATTTTTTTCACTGTTGGTGATTTCTATACAACTTTGAGAAATTCTTCTTCTCTCTCAAAATTGGATTCTCGTGGTCGTCTTTCTTCCAAAACCCATGCACGAGAGTATTCTTTAACAATTTAAAATAATCTATTTGTGTGCATGCAAAGATGGACGCTAGGTGAAAAGTGAAAAATGACTGTATGCTCAAGTGTTCCACAAGGGCAATGTTGCCACTAGAATTGTGGACTACACTAACTCTTATCTTCCCATTCGCGCTCTATCACCGTATATGCCTGAAAAGAAATCGATTGTGCTCTTATCGAATATTGTGCACTGATAGAATTGAATTACAATGAATATGGCATTCAAGTTTAGAATAAAGAAGAGAAACAATTTTCACTAGAATGGATATGTCCCTTCAATGGCTGAAACATTTGGGTGAGGGAATAAGAGAGCAGACTTCCAAAATTTGTACAAGACAGAAAATTTGCAGCCGACAGTACCATTGGAATTTCTAAGAATACCAGCGTGGAGTTCGTGGTCGAAACTTCTCTTGCAATGGAGGGTTTACCGGGAGGATCGCATTGAAAGTATGAACTGGGTAATTGTCTGGAGAATCGAAGAGACTCATTCTGTGCACATCAAAATAATCTTAGTAATCATATTTTGTCCATCTATAACTAAATTTTCGGAAGGGGATAGGCACGAGAGGATGCTACGACACAAAAACCTAATAAAAAAACCTAAAGCTATGAGAACGATTTCACTTGGACCGAGGGAACAAATCCACTTACTAATATACCTGTGAAGTGTTTTGCACAGAGAATAGACCATAGAAATTAGAAAGTGGTTTTCTGTATGCGAGGGGAGAGGAAATGCCCAGGTAGACACGTGCAAGTGTAACCATAGACGTCATACTAGCAGTTAGAATGGTCGATTAGGTTAGGGTTTTAGCCACGCAGATGGTAAAACATCAGAGATGGTAAACTGGTAGGTGGGCAGAGGGATCAGACTGTCAGGTTTATGTATGCCAAAAAAATGCCCAAACTCCCAGGGAATAACGAGACTCAACTATAGACAAAATATTAAATGAAGCCTAAGAACTAAGGCAGTCAACCAACGATCGATCCAACAGTTTATTGAACAAGAAAACCAACGATCAATCCAACAGTTTATTAAACAATAAAACCAGCGATCAGTTGCACCAAGTTGAAAGTGGAGGGAAGATTGTCCATCATACGACCACAATTGTACTGCTAGCACCCACAACAGTCCTTGTAATCAGAAAGGTTAAAATTGGCATAGTAAACAGGTGATATATATCGTCAATGGAGTCTCAAGTCTCATCGTTGGGATTACAAAGATTCAAAACATTATATTCGTGCTATGTTTCTCTATTATCGACTTTGGTTTCCAAAGGGAGGTGCGTGAGAGAGGAGAGGTGTGAAAAACCCTAACAACAAACTGGTCAAGTGAGACATATGCATAAACCCTAGCACATGAATGACTCAAAAATCAATGACTTGTGGTGTGAACGATGCAGGTGAATTAGAGGCATTTCAGTAGATGAGAGACAGATGAAAAAACCCTAGCTGAGGGATTATACTGGTACTAATAACACTGAGGAAGGCAGACTTATGATGATCAACACTTAGGAATCGTTTCTTCAAAGGGAAGAGGGAAGATGAACGTTTATGCATGTGAAAGAAAACACCTAAGGCAATGAGGCATTTACCACCGATGGACACACGAGATTAAGATAAGCGTGTAATGCATATATCATTAACATGACGCATATATAAATACATGTAAATGATTGTTGGATTCATCTTCCAAAGTCTCATGAATTCTCTAGGATGGTTACAATAACTTGACTTTTCATATTCTCTCAAAATTGTAACTCTAACGGATTAAGTTTTCAACAATGTTTTATAATGGGAACATTATTGATGCTAATGTTCAATCACATAGCTATGTTTATAGTTCAATCACATAGCTATGTTTATATGGTTAAATGTTATCTGTAACCATATATGAAATTAAGGAAGTATATATTAGACAATGTATAAAGTGTTGTATATATAAAATTGCTAGATAATATCCATAGCTACACTTATATTTACTCAATGATGTCTCCCAAGTTTCAAAATTTATTTGGGATATCTTATCAAGTTAATGTATCCAACATCCCCAAGGAACTATTATGATAGATATGTTTTCCGATTACAATTGTTAATATTATGTTAGTGATTATAAGGGATACAAGTCATAGTGAATATGGTTTAATATGTGTAATGGGTTAATATCATGGTTAGTGTATATGTAATGGGTTAATATCATGGTTAGTGTGTTGTGTTTAGGATCATAGTGGTTAGAGGTTGTAGTGTGTTTTTTGTTAAAGTGTATTATGGGACAAATAGTGTGTTAGGGGTCATACTATGTCTAGGGTCAAAATGACACCATAGTGGTTAATAGTTAAGGTGTGTGAAGGGTAGGTCGTAAAAATAATACAAGGTAAATGTTCCCTATACTTATTATTTTTATGTTTTTAAAATAAACTTCCCATGGCTATAAATGCCTATATCCAGAAAACAACCTAGTAACCTTCCATGTGTCATTTTGCGTTTAAGAGCATAGTGGATAGGGATTGAAATTTATTGAGGTATTAGTTTGTTTGCAGTCAAAATGTGTTAAAGGAAGATTGTGTCATGGATAATAGTGATTGTGGGTCATAGTGGTTAGGGTGTTAGTGTTCTTGGGGTCAAATTTTATGGTGAATTATTTTGTTTGGGGTGATAAGGGTTAAGAATTACCTTGTGATAATAGGTTAGAGTGTTAGTCATCATAGTGTGATCATAAACAAGTGGATATGGTTTATAGTGTATTAGGGTGTTAGTGTGTTTGGGTTTATGAGTGTGTTAGGAGACAATTGTGTCATCCTATGGTCATAATGATTAATGTTCAAGGTGTGTGAAGGGTGAGAAGGCAGGTCAAGTTCAAACTAATAAATGGTAAAGGTGTGCTAAGGGTCTTAGGGTATGTCAAGATCTTTCAAGGTCAAAATATTTCATTAAGGTGTACTAATGGGTTAGGGTGTTAAGATGTATCAAGGTTGAGGATGATGACAATGTCAAGGATGATGATGATGATTATTATTATGATGACGATGAGACAAATGGTGATCATCATGAGAATGATGATGATGACAATCATGATGATCATGACAATTTTCATCATTTTCATTATCGTCGATTTTCATCATTGTCATCATCATCATCATTATCAACATTGTATACTATGTTTTTTAAGTATGTTAATAATTATGCCAATCACGATGATTACTTTCTATTGTAAAAATTCTTTTGTATATTAGTGACCTCATTTTCAACATGTGCTACTTTGTTACTAAACTACACAAATTAGTTAAGTGCACATAGCAATTCCCTCACTCCTATTTAAATAAAAGAATATTCCCATAGAGAAATTTCACTTATAAATATAAGGAACAATAACATAAGAAATTTATCTAATGTCTTGACTATCCATCCATGTCACATAGCATATGAGAATAAATTAACTATTAAGATCTGAATTAAGAAGGAGCTCAAATAAAAAAGGGAAAATCATAAGAGTTCTCAATTTGAATAAACTAATCACTTCATTAAATAATATTTATTACATATCCATATTGTATTGATCATGAAATTCATCCAATTCAATATCTAACTCATGAATATCAAAATTTGTATCCAACCCTTTAGAATCATTGAAAGGATTGTCCATAACAACATCTACAATGTCTAGTGCTAATGGTCATCATTATAATCATTATCATCAAGATGAATCATGGGATGTGATCCAATGACTGGATGGTCAACTTGATTCTCCCCTTCATTTTACACTTCTTATTTCTCTCTTACACCTTCTTATTCTTATTCAAGAATATCTTCTTTAGGAAAATTATAGTTTACTTGCCTTCCTCTTGAATCAAATATAATAACAAATGACCAACCTACTCTACCTCGCACCTATGCATAAAATAACTTCTCATATTGTCTTGGAAGTATATAGAGAGTTCTTTGGATCATACCTAGTAGTATTAATCATTATAAATCCATTATCATGATCAATAACAATCCTTCCATACCTTGTAGTGACAATCTATACCACCTAACATTAGAGAGAACCACTTTGAAGGATTTAACGTCTATATCCAATATATCTTCCAAACACCCACAGTCCCTCAAATAAAATGTGATTGGATGTCTATCACCCTTATGGAAAATATTGGTGACCTGGAAAATTGTAGTTATCCCATTGTCACAAGTTTAATTCTTATCATCCAACAACTTGGTGCAATATTTTTTTTCGTTACACCACATAGCTTTGTGATGTTTCATTTGCATGCTCAACATGTTATAATTGAATTGTCATGAATTGATAACTATATGTATAATATAACTTTAGGGATAAAAAAAAACAAAAAAATGAGAATTACAATCTAAAACTCAATGGTAAATGCTTACATTTCTATCTATTGCACCATCTGCTAGATCAATTTCCTTATATGTAAAATTTGTTGCACTATACAAATAAAATCTTCTAATCAAATCCACCACCCTACTTCTATCCATATATTCATCCAATAAATATTATTTTCAATGTATAAATTCATTGCATCCCACTCTTCACTACCTAGATGAAAAAAAAAAGAAATATTTGGTGCACAAATCAATCTTAAAAAATTATGTGCAAAGATAGTAATTACAATAAAATATAATACCTTTCATTTTTCTCCATGTACCTTTCCCAACAACACCTCCTCTTCAAAAAATTTAGTGGAATTAGCATCCTAAAGGAGAGACACATTACTATCACCCACTACTTGTGGTAAATACTCACTAAAATACACAGTGGACTCATATACCATACAACCTTCAACCATTAATCCCTTTGGACATGATCTTTTCGTAACAAAATCCTTCAATTCGTTCAAGTGCCTCTACACAACCGACATTAACCTTATGTGTATGGGTCCACATATTTCAATCTATTCAACTAGGTGTATGAGGTAATGTTCTTGTACATTGAAAAACCATGGAGGTAGATAATTATGCATTTCACACATTAAACAAGGAATCTCTCTCTTCCAATACTTGATATATTATATATGGATTTTAGATGACAACCATCTAAAAGTGAAAATAAATCACAAGTCAGCCAATTATACAATTCAAGTGAGTCCAATGTCAACAAGTTCTTCAAGTAACATTTGTAACAAGGAAGAATCATTATCATATCATTTTTCTTTGAAACAAATATCTATTACTAAAAAATAACATACATATCATAAGATGATAAATATTATAAAATTTCAAAACTTATTAAACATATGCCAATAATGAGTTTTCCCCCATCAAAATCACCTTTTTCATTAATATATTACTTATAAATGACATTGTAGAATAAATTTGGGTCATGGTAACAAAGAAAGATGTTACCATAGCTCAAGGTCTTCAATACAACCTATAATATGTATAAATCACTACCATGTGAATAAATGGACTAAAGTTGAACATGGGGAATCAATCGATCATGATTCATTTATGACAACCCACTATCAAAATAGAGGGAACCTATCACTGGTGACTCCAAGCCTGAAGGTACCATAAAAGTCTCTAAGTATCCCTCCTAGAATAATGTTTTGTTGTTGATAAGAGAAACTCACCAATGAGAAAGAATTAATGAATCCTTCTACAGTGGAACAAGAAAAAGCACTGAAGATGATGGTAAATTGAGAATAACTTGGCATAAGGAAGGTGAACATGGATGGTCAATATAATTGAGGAATTTCCAACATATGTTTTAAAATACCCCTAAATATTAGCACAAAAGAAACCAATGATATACACCATCAACGTAGGAGGCATTGAGGCATTTTCCATAAGTATTAGAAGAGTAACCAACTAAAAGAGTAAAAAATCAAATCATGGTATAGCTTCTATGGAAACACTAAAACCCAAATGTAAAGAACAAACTCAAAATAGTTTTATTAATCAATGGTGACATAGGCCAACTACTGACACATTGGAAAATGAATAATATATATATCATTTTTTCCATGTGCCCCTCCCCTCCCCAAAACACCCTTCTCTTTATTTTTTTGTCTTTTTTCATATTATAAATCTTGAAAAAAAAATTCATGCTAAAATGTAATGGAGGAGATGAGTGTCATAGGGTGATTAAATACGTTCTAGGTGCACAGAACAAATCCATGAAAAAATTATTCAAAAGAAAATGTGTAGGATATGGACACCCATAAGCATGTCTCCTCCGAGGAAAGGTAGGTCTAAATTTAAAGAGAAAGTACTAGAAAGGAAAGTGGCATTTAATAATGAATATGTAGTAATCATAAAGAAACAAACTGGAAAAAGGCATTAGGTGAAATGACATATAAAATGATAAGAATAAAAAATGAAAAACAAACCAAAAATAAAGGTGGGATCCCCCATGGGGATGGTAAAAAATATATGAGAAATATAAATGAGGTTCATAATGAAATATCAAAATGAAAGGGCTTTGGGTCCTACCATTAAATAATGGGATGGGAACTAGATGGAAAAGAGGTGCTACATTAGGGAAACCCATCATAGGAAAGTTCTTCTATCAGAGAGTTGAAAACTACATACAGAAAATGATTATGCACCACCATCTAATGGGGTTGATCCTATATTAAATTCAAGTGGAAATAGGTTTAAATTCATCACCTTAAATGAGACACTAAATCTATATTTTAGAATATACTTGACTAGATCAATAACATGTAAAGAAGGATCCCTAGGCAACTAAGAATCCAACTCAAAAACCTACACCTGAGAAGAAACTATACCAATATCATATCTTGAAAATCCAAAACAAGAGATCTGTTTAGAGTTACAGGGACATTAATATATTCAACCTTAATTTCTTCTTCCCTATCCATTTTGATGGTAGAGTTTACTAGTGAAGACTTGCCACTACAATATTTCAAGTATCTATGACCAAAGAAATCAAACTTAGAAGAAAGATTGACTTGTATCTCAATGACAAATTCCAAAGACTAAAAAAGGAAGCGCTCGAGGATCCATAATCAAAGTAATCATGCTTAGAGATGATCGACTAGATCACACATATAGGTGAAGAGTCTACATAAAAAAACTGGTGGATAGAGTTGAAAAGTACCCATAAGAGATGCGTACTTAAGTATCCCAACACCAATTCTTTCACATGACACATTAGAATCACCCACAAATGGAATGGTCATATTATCTTTAGAATTGGAATCAATAATACAATAGGAAACTTGGTCAATGGTGACAATCTTCCTGTGATGAGGAAATTTAATCACCTAGAAAATTGAAGACAAGACCATGATCATCACATACCTCCAACTTTGTCCCAAGAGGATATTATGATCTATAGGATAATCCACTACTTCTATCTCATTTGAGACAATTTTACCCCCCAATCAAACAATAAGGGCGGGGATAATTATGTGCGGTTTAAAATATCAACCATCAAATAATTTTAACAAGATGACCAAAGGATCAAGCTCAATAAAACCTAGGGATTTCCAAGATGACAATGACATGACACAAGTAGAGTCTCCCTCATCAATTACACATTTGAAAATGTTCTTACTACATGGAGATATTTGAATCTAGTAGGAAACATGATGATGAAGTCTAGCCTAAGACTAATTGAGATCAAATGTTAATAATCAAGAGTCCAAGGGGGAAATCCCACCAACAATATTCAACAATGCATTTTGTAGCATAAGGAAACTTTGAAGGAATTTTATTGTAGACATTGTGCATGGTTCTTGAGCTAAATATTCTATAATACTATAATTTTGAGTAGCTAGGGAATTAAGATTATGTGCAAAACTTTGTAATGTGGCCTTTAGAGGGTACAATATCATATCAATCGGTGGCCTCTCTGTTTATATAGGGCCATTTGGATGTGATGTATATGAATCCTTCTCATACTATCCGGTCTCAAGAGTGTCATAATTATGAGCTCTCATTTGTAAATTAATGTTTCCTTCACACATAAACATTAGTATTCAATGTACTACCTCCTTGAAAAGGGGTTTCTTGATGCATAAGTGTAAGGTTACTAGCAATAATTTGTTTTTTTTGTGGAGGAAAAGGGTTAGTAAGAACGATAGGTTGTTGAGCCTCCCACTAAGATATGCATAATTGAACATCCTCCATTTTGGAGCAAGTGTGAGTAAGGTAATATACTTTACAATATTGCAAGGGAATTTCAACTTCTTATTCTATTTCTTTCCCCTAGCATCACTATTGGTATCATTATATTTTGTAACTCCTTATCTAGAATTATAATTAGTCTTTTTATTTTTATTTGTGCCTCCATGTTTGTGATTTCCTTTCAAGTTCATGGACTGAACCATAGGGAAATTGGAGGTCTAGACAAAAATTTTAGTATGGTACATAACTGTCAATCGATTGCTATGTATGAACATCTATCCTAGTTCACTAATCACTTGTTTAACTACAATATTTGTAATAGAATCTGTCATTCCATTGGTATGTGGTCTTGGTATAGGATTCACAATGTTAGTATCAGATTGAAAGCACTCAAAATGATCTCTTATAGAATTTGAGACTGGGAATATATCAAGTCCAACATTTTTTCTTAAGAATAAATTACTAGGAAACAATGACTTCACAAACCAATTGACCAATAAAAAATATGGAAGCTTCACTCTAATCAATCAATGTCTTCACCTCCACTCATGAATATGATAATAAATGTGAGCGGAAGTATTTTTTCTTAATGATATCAAGAGATCTATTCTAGTCATATCGTAAATACGCAATTGGAAGTGCATTAAAAATGTCATTTACAAATATGAAGATATATTAAGAGATGCATGAGGAAACTCAATATACCATTTAACAATGATCCCTATCACAATTCTTTGAAAAATATGCAAACACACACTGCCATCCATCAAGTGCTTTGAAAAAAACCATAAGTCAAAAACTATTACCTGGTTTAGTGGGTCTTTACTAGAGTTTCCCTCAAAATTTGGAATGTCTAACGACAATTTCATTGGAATAGTAGGCCATGTCATATCATGGTAAATAAAGTAATTTGTAAGGTGAGATAGATTAGTTAAATTTAAGGTCACCAATAATGGAAACTAAATTGTAATGATGGAATTAGGGTTTCTATAAAATGAAATTAACATCTCACTATATGTCACATTGATACCCATAATATTTCCCCTAATTACATTTCCACCACTGGTAGTAGAACCTTATATCATTTGATACCCAGTGGTTGTGTTGACACTCCCCAAAAATGAAATCTCATATTAAGTACCATGGAACTTCCAATAAGAAGCTTAGAACCATGATTAAACATGCTTCCTATGAGAAATCTAGGTCTAAGAACATTATTGCTCTCAAAGACAAATGCAGAACTAGTGTCCCCTATTGATTGTCCAAAACTAGAAAAAGCTAAGGATGAGATATTTTCACTTACAAATGGAATCACCAAATAAAATCTCCCACCCCTGAGGGAATTGTTAAAAAAATGGATATTTCCCCCGATTGATGTAACCATGTGAACACTAAATCCCATAGCAACATTATAACTAGCAAGACTCACACTCCCTATCCCCAATGAACCACCAACATTTTCCATTCCAAATGAAATATTTAAAATATAAAATTCATATTTTTGGGTGGAAATTCACCCTCTTGTACCAAAATTAGATGAAAAGGATTAGTTAAAGGAGGGTTGAAATTGACCAAAGGAGAATTTTCAATGACATATATCTCAGATACAAGGTCATGCCAATTAGGATAAAAATGAATCCCTTCAGTCCATGTAATGTGATCCTCTAACCATTCAAACAAATGTTCTTCAAGATCCTATTCAATAGGTTCTTAAATAACAATAATATTCAAAGAAGTTTGTGGTTCATTATCAGAATCATTTGAGTGATTATTTGGACTCAACAATTGATGCCTTACAAAACGTGGTTTTTTAATATCAGGAGGACAACCTTGATTCATCCATGATATACAAAGCAATTGTCCATCCACCTTGAAAAAACAATAACTAAATGAATAAATGTGAATTTCAAGCAATCAAAGCCCTAAGGCCAACTATGTGGACACCAATCAACACTCCACTATAAAAACAAAACATCAAAGTTAAGACACAAAAAAACACACCCTTCCAAGAATCAATAACACAAAGGTGCTTAAATCCCCAAATCTTGATTTCTAAAGAGCTAAAACTAGATCCTTTTGAAAACAAGCCTTAGGGTAGAGAGAACCCAAGACCAACCAATGAAGGTTCGAGAAGAAATTATAGTAACCTTCCATGAAATAATCACCCAAGGTGCAATATCCCTTGTGAATATGGAGAACTTGAAGGGAGCTAAGACTCATATCGAATATCTTCCTCAGGTATGACAATAAATTTTCACTTACAATCACCTATGAAAAACATAGCAATGGCCACTACGGATGCCAATTCCCAATTGTTAACTAGGAATAATAGTCGTGGATTAATATTTTGTGTTGGGAAAACATACAAAAATTCATCATACAAAAACAAATCTAGCAAGCAGGTGTCACTCCGTTTAACATGCCACATATGCCAAACTCCCCTATTAATCATACATATATTGATCCAAGTGTTAAGGGATATCTCAACATGTAAACCAACTTGACCTAGTGCTTATATCCCATGTTAAATGACCTTTCCTATAAAATACCTTTTTCTACTATGATACTTTGCACTCTTTACTCAATTTCCAATTTCCTTTTGATGGCCTTGGAGAATTTAATCTCCAACCATACCCCAGGCCCTATTACCTAGACTATAGTTGGTTTATATCAATGAAAAAACAACCTAGTTGATTGTTCAAAAGGATTTCTGGAATCATCTTAATCATTTTTATTTCTCAATGTTTCAAACCAACAACTGTGGTTTATCTCTAGGAAAGAATGAATTCATGTTTCTTTTAAGGGTTGTTGATTACTCAAGGAAAGAAAAATGAAACTTAATGATGTTTTTAAACTCAATAATGTTGAATAAAATAAATAAATTAATAAATGAAATTACACATTTCTAAGTTGATTCCAAATTAAATGATGCAAATCTTGAAACTACTTTGAATTCCAAAAGAAGAAGATATATAACTCTCTATTTCAATGTAATGCAACTTTGTTTCATAACTTATAATAATGCAGTGTAGGAAGAACAAGTATCTAAAAATACTATTTTAAAAATACACTCAATGGAATGCCCTAATCAAGTCACACATATTTTTAATTTTGGTTTTTAAAACTTGCATAACACTCAAATGCAATCATGAAAACTCAAACAGGTGAGCAAGGTCTCAAAATAGAGGTAGTACCTCCAAATCCTAAGGAAAACCCTCAGAATTGGATCTGGAATCAAGCAAGGGAGAAAACGCTTAACTCCTACAAGAATGTGTGTGGGTCCAGAAGGAAAACTTGTGCATACAACTTTATGCAAGCGGGTTGTAGAAAGGAAAACTGCATGTAGAATTGAATCCATGCAATTATCACCACTATGAGCTGCAACATTTCCTAAGTGATGTAAAAATAAAAAACCAAGCCTAAAAATATAAATAAATAAATTCCTACCACTGTGTTTACTAAGAGAAAATATATCTACATCAATCAAATATAACAGATAAGCCTACTAGAGACCAAATAGATCAACCCTAAATGGAGAAATTCTAAAAATATCTCCAATAGAGTAGTCAATCACGTTGTAGGGATTTTTCACTATTACTAGTTGATGGATTCCTTGGTGAGTGGGTTGATATCTCACCATAGATAGCTTATAGAAATCTAACTTATTTTCCTATATCTAATACAACGGGTAAGAGAAAAGTAACATAAATTTTAGATAGTGGTTGAAGTTTGATTCAAGTGAGAAATCATGTTCCAAAATCCTTTAGCCTTAATTTCCTTTATAAAATACACACAATAAATTATACAAAGCCTTCCCTACTCCAAGATACATACTTCAAGAAACGACAAAATTCTAGATCGAAATTTCTTTTAGGTTAAGTAATTCACCATCAATTCCTAGATCTTAATATAACACATAAGAAATATATAAGTAATTAAGGGAGGGAAAAGTTAGATCTATATTAGTAAATAAAATATATGTAAAACAAGAAAATCACACCTAATCTTTCTGTAGCACCTTCATCACATGGATCTAGGTCCCTCTAGTATATCTATATTAGTAAACAAAATATGTGTACAACAAGCAAACCATGCCTGATCTTTTTGCAACACCACCATCACCTGGATCGTGGTCCCTCCATCCTTAGCCATATGAGCATAACTCCTGTTTAGAAAATGGATCTTGATCTATCACTAGATTTTCTAGATCCAAAGAAATATAGCACCACCACTATCAAGACAAGACCAGTTAAAAAACAAAAGGGTTCTCTCAAGAAGAAACTAAGAGCAAAAGGACATTGGCAAGGCTTATCCCAAATTTCACCAACATAAGGGGGAGAACCTATATCTAAGTGTGTCTCAATATCACCAAGAACCTCCCATTTAAAGGCTTAGATATTATTCATAGTAGTTGGTGAGAAATATCATGTCCCTACAAGTGTCTAGCCTCGAAAAACGCTCCACTAGAGACTTGTACCTTCATGATTTTTTGGGCCACACGACCTACTCAATAGAAACCAACACATGTGTGGGTTACACCATTATAGACAATGCTCATCAAGATCAACATGCTAGTTGCACCACCATAGCCAATGCGCATAAGATAAATTTTACTAAATTTGGTCTAAGAAACATGCAACTCTCTGATCTGGCATATGATGATGACCTACTAGCTCTATAAATAGTTTTTCTGAAGAAAAACCCTAACTACTTGTGGTCCCATAACTAATGAGTATCAACCACTTAGTGGGCCTTATTTAATAAAGATGACATTTTTACATTGAGTAATTACCCACTAACTACCTAATGGGCATGATTTAAAGAAAATGGCCTTGTACATTAATTGACTAATTCCTAAGTACCCTAAAGTAGGGAGGTTAGGGTAGGGCCCTATTGGCAGCAATAATACAATTGTTATTTTTATTAAATAATCTACATAGATGCTGACACAGGGTCATGAAATTTCATTACTCTTCATGAACAGTTTCCGAGATGATAGCTGCAAACGTCGCTTCTCCCTATTATCTTTTCGAATTTTGTTTTCATGACTGTAAGCATGAAAACTCGCAGCTGGGATTGCCATTTGGTCTTGAATTTTTTATTAAAGGGAAATTGCTCTTATGATTTATTATAAAATTGTCATATCTTTTCTATGAGCATGTTGCTCTCCTTGTTTTTTATCCTTTTGGTTCTAAACATGCCTTGGTTGCATAAGTGAAAGACCTCCATTCATTATATTTTGATTGATATTGATGGAGTTTTGATTCATGAAACTTTGAATTTTTATTCGATGCACTTACCTTTGTGATTAATCTATGAATGTGTGTACTATGGTTTTCAAAATGCTCTGATCCTGATACATACCCAACGCCAAGGTGGCATACGAAGTACAACATGCCATTACTCTTCTGTATGGTCTCGAGCTTCACGATTTTGTTCCCACGCATGGTGATTAACGCCTCTGCCTACCATTTGAACTGTCATAGCATTGTTTTGTTGAGGCTCGGGGCTATGGCTCTGTGGATTTTTATCAAACCCTACCTCTGAGTTCTGTGTTGATTCCCTTCTATTCTCCATGGCTCCAGTGGTGAGAATCGAGTCGAATGGCATCCAAACCTTGCTATCGTATGATAACGCCAGGGACGATTTAGAAAGGAATGGTTGGCATTTGTTCATTGAAAAATTTAAGGGTTTCAATATTTGAGTTGCCCAAGATTTTTCCTTGAACTTCGATGGCTGCAGAGCAAAGATAGGTAACATGAAGTTGGAAGTAACTGAAGAGTTCTTAAGCTAACCCCGTAATTGCCTGCCAGAGACATGTTTTTGCATGAGCTATTCTGAGAAAATGGTTTTGAATTAGATGAAACCCTTGAAAACCTAGAACCGAAATGAGCCCTTTTACCTTCAATGAGGGAAGTTTCCCCAGAAATTGGATCATTCTAGAGATATAGCTCACCCTTTAGAGGTCAAATCTCAGATTTTCTCTATGGCTGAAGTGAGCGTTTTGGTTTGTCTGCAAGTGTTGAAACATTCGTTACCTATCCAGGCCTGTGCCTTAGCATTCCACATCACCCCTCTCACCTGTCCAACCATGTGCCTCAGCCTCCTTCTGTGAACCCTTGATCAATACGAAGGATTTTCAACCAGTCTGTCAACAAGTTATACATCTACATGACCTGTGATATTTAAAAAATAAATGTAGAAGCAACTATAGCTATCATAAATTCCAAAGTTTCTTGAAATGATTCGGTTTGTGATTTGAGGTATGAATTAGTTAGCATAATCATTTTTTGTTTTCAGAGTAGGATATTTGATTTGATTAGATAAGTTGTTTTTATTATTAGAATTAGTTTCTTTTATTTTTTAAGATTGCATGTGCTATTTTAACTAGCTACAGAATCGTAAGGTTCTTTATCCAGTTAGAAAAATTAGAATTGCTTGATTTGCCAATTGAAAACATATCTAAAATATTCCCATCTTCATTTGTTTTCAGGAACCCATGATTTCCAAGGAGATATGAGGCACTGTTGAAGATCTCCCAACCATATCAACTTTGTGTTTTTAGTAAATAGATTAGGCTGTTGATAGTTTTGACATCTAATGAAATCAAGGAGGTTACATCCCCCATATTTTTGGAACAGATTTGATATTATCAACAGGAAACATTTTGTTCCTGGAACCTATATAAGAATGCTATTTTGTAAACATGACAATCATCTCTGCCTGGGGCAAGACTTTGGATTTTTCATTTACAGAATTGAATGAAATATAATACTCGTCACAACTTTAGCTTTTCCGTATTGTGGTTTTATTCAAGTCATGATTATTTCAATTTGTAATTAGATTATGATTGCTTTCGCTGTCATGGTTTACTACAAATTGGTATGATAAAAAATTATATATTATCCATGTTTTATGTTCCAGATTTAACACACAACAATCATTTTGTTCAAACTTGAATTAAGAGATTTATCTTTATCTTTTATTGAACGTTTATACACAAGTTCTCACAGCAGGATTTATCTTAATGTGGCTGCTTGTGAAATTATGAGATTGTTGTGATCGTATCTCTTATATGTTCTATCATTCGAATTCCATCATTTCTGCTTCACATTTATGAGAAGCAATTGTAGGATTTGTTGTGGGTTTACCTCATCAGACAGGGAGATTGGATGCTACACACTGAACAAATATTGGATGCGGTAACAGGTCAGTTTGTTAGTTTGATTTCATTAGTTTAATGAATACAGAAATTCCTACAGTTAAAACATCTTCTACTATCTGTTATTTCTGTTTTCAATTAGATAGATTGATATTCCATTTCTCGAGTATAAACAGATTAAATAATAGCTTTACTATTGTTTAAAAAATCAATTTATATTCATTTTTCATGGGTTTAGATTAAAATTTGTATTGTGTACATATTATATATATATTAGAAATATAATCATTTGTATATATTGCACATATAATAAGTAGAGTTATTTTATAAATATTAGTTAGTTAAACTGTAAATATATATTAGATCTATATATAGTTTTCAACGATTGTTATTCATCAAGTTATTGCATTTTCTTTAGTTTTGTTTTTCTCTTTCTTTAGGACTTAGATCGGCCAACGAAGCCGCTAAACTCGTCAGAGTGGATTAATCCAAACGGCTTGGGTTAATTAGACAACCCCAAACCAGATTCACTCCTCCAGTTGACGAGCGGTCAATTTCGCCCGCCAACAGGCCCTAACAAACTCTGCATTAGTAATTACTCTGCAAATAAGGTTACATTCCTTCATGAGTATCCTATGAAATTATGTTGAAACAAGTGAGGGGGGCATGTCCCATTGTGCCACAAATATTTCAAAATTCTAAATTTATTATTCTTAGTGTGAATATAAGAGTACCTGAGTTTCTATTTTCCAAGCAAAACTGATAATGAAAAGAGTAGTGTCCATTTGAAGGAACCACATCCAAAGAAATTTCCTACAATGAGGATTCAATACATAAACATGAGAACTTATAGAAGATAATATTAAACCATAACTTGTAAAAGAACTGACTATTGAAAATCAATATTTTGGAAATCATTCCAATAATAATAATAATAATAATAATATACCAACCCCAACCCAAAATTAAATATAATATATTTACTGGTCATGTAATCTTAATTTGGAATATCCAAAACTCACTAATCTAATAAATATGAATAATTAAAAATCAATATCAAATCAAATTAGTTTAAAATTTGGATTGTAAGAAACTTATTATAAGATAAATATGAAACTTGTAGTAGAAGCAATGTAGGCATTGTAATAGATTCCATATCTAGCTAAGTCATAGGATCCTGAAATATGAATGCAACCATAAAACAATATTAAAAAAAAAAACAAGAAACATCCCCGAGAACCCTAGCCTTCAATTTTTTTCTCCCCGTAATTTTAGAGGAGAAAACCTTCCTAGACTAGCCCATACAACCAACCAAAACCCTACATAGGAACATATAAAATGAAAAATTAAATGTGAAAAGAACTAACAAATAAATGTAACAATTAAAAAAAAAACTCTATCACCTTACTATTGTCAAATCCATGATATACCTTGGGACCCATTCTCACTTGATGTGTCTGGGAGAACCCATAGCCATCATGCATAATTCCTGTACCGACATCATCTACAAAAAATAAAAACTAAGGAAAATTTAAGTTAATTGAGATGAAAACCCAACTACCCTAAGGCCATAAGATTTATTTGGACTATAAATACCAAGCCACAAGAAATGGAAATGGTAAATACTAGTAGAATGCATCCCTGTAAACCAATCATGTATGTCATGAAACCTTATGACAAGGAGGGGATTAAATTGTCCTTTGTATTTGACTTTCGATTCTCCCTCTCACACATGATAAAGAATCAAGATAGAACCACATCATCATTTTTTAATCTTCATTATTTATTATTGATATCAGAGATCCCTTAGTTTGTTTAAGAATCAAAGTATTATGTAGATCAAAGAGCTAGTATTCCATGAGAGAAGTGGTGTCTAAATACATTGCTATAGTGCTTAACCACAATCAAGCATATCTCAGGATACAAAGAAGTGTGAAAATTGAAAATATTTCCATGCACAAAACATTCACTATCTATTATTTAGATATACCCCATAGGGCCATCTTATATAACACTAACATATAATCAATTTCCTTGAAGTAGGGAAGATGAAGTCCACATAGATTTTCTAGGGTTCATAAAAAATCCTTATTTTATACCTTGTTCTATGCACTAGTCAATTATTCTTCTCTAACTACCCAACCAACCAAAATATTAGTCGACTCCTTGGTTGACTTCTTAGTCACTTCCAATTAACTCTCCTAGTCGACTATCAAATGTCAATTGATTATCTCCAATAGATCTAGAGGTGTGGCGAACATCCTATAGTTCCAACACCCCTCAACCATCACAATGCTTTGGAGATTCAAGAGGTGAAATCACTCCTATACCAACCCCCATAATTGTAACTTCTTGAAGACCAAGTGTTATAGCCCTAAAATACCCTACCTATGCATACATGGCATTGGCCTTTCTACTTGCACAATTTGCCAAATTACTACTCATAAAATCTCTTTAAAAAACCATTTTTTGGATCATGTACGCACCCTGCTGCACTACTTCCCATGTACATGCACTAGTTGCATGCTATAAAACACACGTACAGATGCTAGTTGCATACTAAACAACCCGCGTTTACCTCTAGAAGTTGTAAAAAATAAAAATTTGCAAGGAATTCGGCAAAGTTAACGAGATATTGGAGGTTTCCTAACCAATTCACCCACTGTAGCCCATCCCCAAACCGAATAACTATCCTTTTTTCATATAAAAGGAGGTCTTGGGGTCCCATTCCATCATCAAGAATTATAACAGAGAAACTCTGCCAAAATCCCTTTCCCCTCTTATTCCAAATATTGTAGCCCTTTATGAGATTTGGCCTCATTATTCCCTCTCTGGTCCTTTCTCCTATACAATCCCATCCCTTTCCCTAAAGTGATCAATTGATTGTGAGAGAAGGCTTTGGGATGATTCACTTGGAGAAAAATTAAGAGGATCCCAGACCTGGTTCATGGAGTGTCAGTCGTTGAAGGTTGTAACTTTTAATCTTCATACTAAATAAAATAATCCCTTTCTTGTCCCAAATATTATGTGTTTATGCTTTTCATTTGATTTATGCATAATGGTTTGTATCTAACCCTAATATTTATGAGTAGAGATATAATATTTGTAGCATTGTTTGCCTAAGTATTCTTGCAGGTCATCTTTGGGAGGAGACCAACAGCCTGGGAAGCTACAAAGGTGGAGGAGGTTTACATCAAACGTTAGGACCAAAGGTACTACTTCTGACCTACTTTTCTATCTCTTTCAGTTCATCTATTTATAATGGTTTGGGTATTTTAAGAATAGGATTTTCTTTTAAGGGAGATCAAAATTATTCCTGTACTTTGACCCTAGTATAGTAATAGGGGGATTTTTCCTGCTAGCAGAATTGGTGACTCTACTGGGGAATCTCTCTAGGGTTTTAGAGGGAGGTTTTTTTTATTTTAATTGGCTTCTTTATTTCCTTTTGAGTTTTTTATCGAGTTCATTGAGTCTTTTTAAGGGTCTCTGGTCATTTGCAAGGTGCCTACCAACTTTCCCTTCCCTATCAGTCTTCCTAGTCTTTTTCTTTTTGAAAAATATCAGAGGTGTACACACTTTGCTTTGGCTTAGCCTATGTACATACACAGTTTGCATAGTAGACAACCCGCATACATACGCAGGCTACTGGTGCAACAACCAGCGTCTTTGTGTCTTGAAAGTTTTTTTAAAAAGATAAGTTTTTATCTTTCCTTATAGAAACTTTAGGTTTCTTAGAGCTTTCTTATATATTATAGAGTCTTTGTTACTGGCCTTAGCTTGGTTTAAAGATTTTCTTTCAACTTGTTCTCTTTATTTTCTTTTGTTTTCCCTAGAGGTTTAGAGAGAACTTTCAAGTTTTAGATCCTCCTCTGGTTTATTTTTGAATCCTTGTATTTATAGTGTTGGCCTAGGGTCTCTGCAAATCTTGGTTTCTATTTTCTCTTTTTCCTGTTTCGTGCTTTGAAAAACAAAAATAATAATTTTTACTTTGGTTTTTCTTGTTAAAGCAGTTCAAATAATCAAAAAGAATTTTCATATTTAGTTTGGTAGCATAGCCTAGGTTGTTTGTTTGTAAAATAAAATAGTCTCAGTTTCAAAGTTCTTTGTTCCTTTATTGGAAGTATAAGTAGTTTTGCATAGTCAAACGGAAGCACTTTTTAGGAAAATTTCAATTATAAGATATTGAAACATTAATTTGAAAAGTTGATATTTACAAAGGGTTTTACAAGCTTTTGCTTTAAATTTGAAGTATCTTATTTTATTTTAAATGCTCTAAAGTTTTCTTCATTTTTCGTCTCTTCCAAACACCACTAGTTGCACAATTACATCCTTTGCATAAATCAAGCCTATACAATTAACATTTAACTTAAAATATATTAGACTTTCTATTTGTAGGGTTCTCTGACTAGTTTAGGATTTTAGGGCCTTGAAATAGATGTGAAGAGGAAACTATTCAAGGCCATTTAAAAAAAACATTGGAGTTTGAGATAGGGAGTGTCTAAAGTCCAACGTCGTAAAATTTAGTCGGGACCCATCTCTAACACAAGGGATAAACATGAGGTCGTGTAAGGAAAGGTAGGGGAGATAACCCCTCCAAAGTCGGACCAAGCATAGTGGGGGTTGTATATTGAGGGTATTTATTAGGAACAATATTGATCACATTTTCCTACAAAACCTCATGGACCTTGAATCCATTCGATATCCTCAGTCGTCTTCTAGACCAATTTATTTCGAAACATTTGAAGGGCTTCAGACTTGTTATCTTGCTCATTATGATCAGCCCAACTGTCGACTATACCTTCCTGGTGACTGATTGCGAGTTGGTAACTTAGTTACCTTTTTTTTATAGACTTAAACATGTCACTATGGGGGTATACTACGATACCTAGGGTAGACTTCAGATCGTTCTTCACATAGTATACCCAGAGGGTTCTTTTGTGTTCGAGTTGCACTTGCACCAGTTAGTTTCTCTAGTGTTGATTGGCGTAAATTTCCTTCCCACTAGTTAGTTTTCTGCTTGATTTATCTTTAGGAACTTCCAGTGCGTGCTCTCTATTTCACGCTAATCAAACCTTACTATGTTGGTTGATCATTTCAAAAAGTGGAATATAAACTTCTCTTCTGGTCACATAGGATTCAGGTCCTGTCACTGGTTAATTTGGAGCCACCTCCACCACCATTGAGGTGAAGATTAGATCAAGAAGGATCATTCGAAGTGTCTAGGCCGTAGGAAAATGTACCCAAGACAACTCCGAGAGGATACTTTCCGACACTAGAGGAATATATCTTTTATGACCTCGATACCGAAGGTTTCAGGCCAACAAATCCTCCGATAACTGACTTTTCGACGCTACTTCTAATTCAAATTGTCCCTCTCGAGGTGAAATATTTTGTATGTCAGTTTATTCGGTGAGCGACGATGGAAGAAAATGCTTCTACTTCTCCAAGGAGTCCCTGTACTCCCGTTATGGCTACCATTGGAGGGGTAATTGTACCTCCTTCCCCACCTTCACCTGTTAGGACCACGATTTTCCCAACACCCATGACTTCAGGTAGTGGTTCGATTCCTTTGACGACTTCAACCACTATTTCGTTCACTCAGAATGCGACAGATGCTCTCTTCTCATATGGGATGCCCAACTTTGAATCAAATTCAATTCTTACTTACTCTATTTTACAGACCATGGGTATGGGGGCAGGGAGATCTAATGTTCCCTTACAAGGATCCACCGTGGGCACCACCACCCCATTTAATTCTATTTTTTATGACAGGGGTCATATACCTCCTTCGTCCCCTTTGCTTGGTGACACAGTTCAACAAACGAGTAGACCTAATGCTAATTGTAGTTTTTTTAGTGGAGGCAGTTTGGGACCTTCATTCTACATGACTTCGGTGGGATCAATGTCATTCTCTTTGTTTGGTGCATTTGGAAACAACGCTTTTTCTTCGTCTTCTTTCTTTACTGGGGGAAACCATAGCTTTGGTCAACATAATCCTGTGCAAGGTACCATTCCTTCACAGGGAGCATCGACAAGAGAATACTCCAAACAAGGTCTTTAGAATCCTTGGTAAGGCCCATTTCCCTCGCAAGGGATGTCGGTCAAGGGAAACCCCTTCCATACTCAATGGAACCCTGGGAAAGGTTCAATACCTATGTCAGGAGGATCAACTAGGGGCATCCCCAACCAAGGTCCTTGGAATACTGCATAGGGAGCAATCCCTGCACAAGTTATGTCATCTAACTTTGGGAGTCAATCAATGATGAAAAAACAGACACAATTTCCTTTTGCTAGTCAAATCCATAGTTTCTACCAAAACCGTGGCCAACATTCCAAGTTTTCATGGCAAATTGGTGCCGGTCAAAATCCAGGTCCCTCTTTTTATGTAAATAATTTGAAAAAAAACTTCCCTTTTTGGAAACCCTTCATTTTCCAAAGTTGTCGATATTGTTAAATGTCCCAATCTGTCATGATCTACATTGGCCCCCCATGTCGACTAAGTTTCCGTCTAACATTTTGAAATTTGAGGGCAATCCTGGCGAAGATCTGGGTTATCATGTGACTACTTTTCACTTGTGGTGCTCATCGAACTCGTTGAAGGAAAACTCCGTTCAAGTGCACCTTTTTCAACACACTCTTATAGGGGTTCAATGAAGTGGTATATCAATCTTGAAACCTCCATGTACTCTTACTTTAATGACCTGGCTATGGTTTTCCTGAACCATTTCTAGTTGTGAGTGAGATACGATAGCGACATTGAGTTGTTTCCAACTTCGAGCAGACTAAGGATGACCATATCTCGGATCATATTCATGAATAGAAGCGAAGAAATATCTTGATTAAGGTCAATGCCCCTCCTGCATTTTTTCTTGAGTGGTTCTTGAAGTCTTTCATTCCTTGTGTGTCCAAAGACATAACAATGTCCAGGGTGTTTTATGAGGAAGAGGCTATTATGATAGCCCAACATCTAGAATTGATTTAATCTCAGTTTGTAAAGGTGATGCATCTTGATACTGCCAAAGCAATGTGGGATAAACTTATTAACAATTATGAAGGAAATGAGAAAGTAAAAGGTGCCAAACTTCAAACCTACAGATTGAAATTTGAACAACTAAAGATGAATGAAGAT
>ML780764.1:1045901-1074117 GCA_009831015.1 Picea engelmannii
TATATATATGTGTGTGTGTGTGTGTGTGTGTGTGTGTGTGTGTGTGTGTGTGTGTGTGTGTGTGTGTGTCCAAAAATGGTGTCATGAGTACAAAAGTGGGCATGAAAGCCTCAAAAGTAATCGGTATACAACTTTGGGCTTAATCCCTCAAAATACATAGTACAAAAAGTGCCCTCGACATGTAAGTAGTTCGACACTCTAAGGTATAGGCCTATTGGCTCTGCTATAGTGGATGACGACGTTCGAAAGACACTAGAATAACTAGACCTAGGTCCAAGCCACCCCTACTACATGTGGTTGCATCACTGGGGGGAGATCCTCAATCTCAGTCATAGGAATTGTGTGAGTGAGAGTAGTGAGGTTCCTCTCTACTCGTCATAGGACTCTATCATCTTCTCTGACTAGGGGTCCTTTTGCAGCTGTCGGTCCTCCTGTTATTTTTGGTCTTGCCTCTGGTTGAAGATGATGCCTAGTCCTAGCAAAGTCTATCGATTGAACAAGTCCCACATATGTACATAACAGATTCATAAGTTAGTACTTTGAAGCACGCATAAAAAGGATATATATAAAAATTAAAAAAATTAAAAATTAAAAAATATATGTTACCTATCTCCCCGCGCTCCTCACTAGGGGGCATGGGCATGTTGGGATATGTAAGGAAGATGATCCCTACATAGGGATAGTCCTTTATGACTGGGACCTGACGTTCCCACCAGTCGAAGAATCTATCGTCGAAGGCCACTTGGGTCCTTCCTTCACCCTGTCTAGGTAGTAAGACTGCCCACCTGCATAATGTTGGGAAGGAGGCAATATGCCCCCTTACTGTCTCTCTCAGAA
Source organism: Picea engelmannii (assembly GCA_009831015.1). Lineage (NCBI taxonomy): Eukaryota > Viridiplantae > Streptophyta > Pinopsida > Pinales > Pinaceae > Picea > Picea engelmannii. The sequence goes on from ML780764.1 coordinate 1,046,739, forward strand.
TGAGACTGGGCACCCTCTCGAAGACAAATGAGCATAAAACGGTACCAAACCCGAATTTCTTGTTGGTACACCTACGAAACTCTGTGAGTTGTCTGTTCATGCATACTAGCATGGTAGTACTCCAGTCAAAGATTGTTTCCTCTAAACAATGAAATCCACAATTCATATGTGCACGGGAGGCCTAATGAAGTGATGCAGATCCAATAATCCTCCCAATCATGAGTAAAATAACTCGCAAGGAGAGGCTGGTAATATTGTGAATTGGCACCTGAGAACCTACTTTCTCGGTACCAGCCTCACAATGCATTGTGATATAATCCTCTATGTTGTATGGACCTGGTTCCTCTCTCCTAGAGAGGTCGGTCAAGAAGTAGATGTACTCCATGGTTGGGGTCAATGATTTACCCTCTAACATGAATGCCTTTGAGTCGGGATGCCAATACTCTACCAAGGCATTAAGCAACTTCGGTTGTGCCCTCATGAACGGACACTGAAAGAATTTCCATAAGCCACATTACTTTAGTGTAGCAATCACCATAGGTTCCTCCTCGACGAAGATGTCCAAATCCTCATGTTCCCTCTCTCTCTAGTGCACATACATCCCGTCACACACAAAATATGGAAAGGAATTAATACTTGTATTTTATTTTTTCAATAGAAAAAGAGGTGTATACGGGTTGTAGTTTATGTAGTCGCATATGTACTCAGGATATTATTACTCTACCCACCTACATACGTGGGATGACATAGCCCAAAGCAACCCAAAGTTTCACAAACCTAGCTTCTAAGAGAGTCTTCTTAAACATATCGACAATCAAATCATTTGTCCTGCAATAAACAATATTCACAACATTCTTTTATACTAATTGTCTCAAATAATGAGCATCAAGTTCTGCATGCTTCATTTTATTATGTCCAATAAGATTTTCCACAACATGCATCACACTATGATTATCACAATACACCACAATCGATGTCTTGACTAGAAAGCCAAGTTCTCCCATGATATTTCAAATCCATATGTCCTTTATGATAGCATGCACCGCATCATGATATTCTACATCTATGGTCAATAAAGAAACCAACTTCTACTTTTTACAATAAAAAACAATGGGTTAAGAGCCAAATATAACCACATAACCAAATGCCAAATTTTTAGTGTTTCCATCTCTTGCCCTGTTTGAGTTAGTGTAATCAAATAACTAGTTCACTTTTTCATAGAAATACTTTATAACAAGCTAGTAAGTTCCCTAACTTTAGTGCACAATTCTCTTTGCAGTTTTAAGGTGACTTTCTTATAGATCCTACATAAATTGAGAAACCAACACTAACACCAAAATAAATAAATATGAAGTCAACTATAAGTTAGATAAATAAATCTACCAACAAGGTATTAATACAATGTAGCATTGAATTTTGGAGAATTGCACTCATTGGTTAGCTTCACTCCTCACTAATAAGGCATATCACAGGGTTTATAATCTTCCATTCTCAACTTTTTTAGAATTTTCAACACATATTTAGTTTGAGAAGAAAATATACCATTATCCAAATGTAATATTTGGATGCCCAAAAATAAATGCAACAAACCAAGATCAATAATCTCAAATGTATCTGCTAATTGTTTCTTCAATCCAAACATTAAATTAACATTAATTCCTATAATGACTAGGTCATCCAAATACAATGCAACGATCAATGTTTCATCTATTACATGTAATAGATAAATAGTGTGAGATTATTCATGGAATTTGAAACCTATATTGAGGATAGTATTCTCATACCATGCCCTAGGGGCCTATTTCAAACCATACATGTGATTCTTTAGTTGCATATAATACTACCAGAAATTTCAAACCTATAGGGGTTTCTCTATATAAATCTTTTTAGTAATATCACCATGTAGAAAATGAATTTTTACATCCATTTGATGGGCCTCGCATCCAAAGTGGGAAGCAAGTGAAAAAATCAATTGAATAGAGTTCACCTTTGCAACTAGTAGAAAGGTCTCAATGTAGTCAATTCCTTATTGCTCAAAACACCCCTTAGCCAACAAATGAGACTTATGTCTCTAGTAGAACATTCATATGTGAATTGGACTTGTTGGCTCATCAACAATCCACTGCATTATTTGCTTGTGGTTGAGGAACTAAACCCCATGTGTCATTATTCATTGAAGAATGATACCATTAGACATAATATTCTCCCATACAAGTCAACTATGTGCATATGCACATATTTTTGGATCACATGTCTCTAGCACTTGTGCCAATAGAGAAACACTACCATGCTATTTTTACTTACATTTTTTCTTGAGTTAGCATCATCTCCAACTATTTCAATTGTCCTAGAAACCCATTTGTGATGAAAAAATCCAATGCTTGAAGGATTTCATGTACCAATGTCATCATGTATAGACTAAATAGGGGTCTCAAAATTGGTAGTTAATTCTATTGTGGAATGTTGACTACGGGTCAAGTTGTATAGAGAAGTTGATTTTCTAGTCAATGTTTTTGTGAAGTAGGCAGTTATAGAATTCTCTAGAATTTCCAAAGGATCACTACTCAACAAGATAGAAGAAGAGTTCAATAACGTGATTCATGATTTATTCTCATCAAGGACAACATCACTTTTGTTTATTATCTCCCATTTGATAGTGTTAAATAATCTATATGCCTTTTACTCTTGAAAGTATCCCATCATGATATATGCATGACTCTTAGCATCTAGTTTTTCTTTATATAATCCATAATATGCGTTCATCCTATGCATATAATTGTTCTAAGGTGATTAAATAAGAGATACCATTATGTGACAAGTTCTTTCCAAAATCCTTTCCCACATATTCTCCTCCATTGTCAATTCACAAACATTGTGTAGGTTGACAACATTTCTTTTTATCAAATGCCCTAAAATACTTAAAATTTTGAAAGACATGATTCTTATTCCTAAATAAATACACTTAAACGTAACTGGAAAATTAATCAATGAAAATCAACACATATATTACACCAACCAATTATGGTTTGTTCATGGAACATAGGTCACTATGGACGTGTTCTAACTGAGTCTTTTCTTTCCAAGATTTCCATGTTTCAAAGGTGTCATAATGATTCTTTCCAAGAATATATCATTCACATAATTCATTGGGGGGGGGGACATTTTCAGGAAGACTAGTAACCATATTGTGTTTCATCATTAGTTTTAAGGTTAAAAAATTTAGATATTTGAATTGTTCATGCCACAATATTCTCTAGTTGTCAGTGTGAACTATGAGTGGATTCAATCTTAGGTATTTCTTGGGAAAGTCAAAAAATTTATACAATCTGTCTTTTGATCCTAAGAAACCTTTGGCAGCAATTTTTTTTTTATCGTGCATGTACTTCACAACAAACTGATCTAGCCAAAACTCCACTTTATTTCCAATTTAGATTAGTTTAGGTGTTAAGTACAATTTTTCACTCATTCTAGGTACATGAACCATGATTAATAGAAAAGAATAGGGACTAGTACTGGGAGGGATAATATCAATAGAAAATAGCTCCTAGACAAAAAAAAATATTTGATTATTTTTGGTAAAAGTATATGACATGGGCATGCATTGGTGTAAATGTGTTGAACTTGCACATAATAGATATAGATACCAAATGACATACACAGTTTGCAGAGAAAATATGAGAAAAGATAAGCAGGAGAGAAAGAATGGAAGAATTCTCATTAACCAAATGAATGAATGATAATTTACACATGATATACTCTGTATAACTCAACTAATGCGCACTAGAGGAGAAGCCAATGTGCCATACTGGTGGTATAAAGTGATATGTACAGACACCAGTAATTACAGGAGTAAACTACCACCTCATCTAGTGTCTCAAGAAGTTACGGGAGTGAACTGCCACCTAGTCTAATTTAAATAGTCTCTCAGTCTTTAGTTAACTCACTTAAATAGAGTGAAGTGAGGAGGAGATCAGGGAATCATGAGAATGTGCTAGTTTGGTGATAATCTCAAGGACAATGCACATTACTTGGTGACTATCCCAATGCTGCATGGTGATGATCCCAATGTGGCATCTAGACTCCACTCAACTGATCAAACTAAAGTGTGAACTGAAGAGAATATTCTCCTAGAGGAATATTATCCCTAAAATATAGGATATTGAATAATGACTAATAAACATAGGGAAAACCTTAAGAAAAATAAATCCTATGTGTGTGTGAAGTATCTCCAACACCCCCCTTGAATATCACTATGGTGAAAATAAAGAATGAGTCCCAACAACGGGGCCATGTTAGGTACCCAAATACAAAATATACACTAAAATAAATGAGTAAAGAGGGAAAAAATAATGGGAACCAACCTCCCCCCCCACCCCCCTCAAATTATAATGTATGTAAAAATAAGAACTAACGATTGCTAGGAAATTATGTCCTTCACTCCAATATGACTGCGCAAAGAATGGAATTTTTTCTCAGTGAAGGTCGTGGTGAAGATGTCTGCAATCTGTTCTGTTGAAGGATAGAATTGTAGGTCGATGATCCTCTTGTGTAATAAGTCTTGGATATAGTGCATGCGGATCTAGATGTGCTTTGTCCACTGCTTCTAAACTAGATCTCTTCAAAACTTCAGAGTGCTCTGGTCGTCACACCAGATGACGAACGATCGATGAAACAATATCCCAACTTAGTGAGAAAATGGCCACATAGTTTGAATGGTTATCTTAAATACCCCTTTGTACCCTTCCTTGACTGAAGATAGAGAAATAACAACCTGATTCTTTCTCAACCAACAGATAGGCCTAGAACCAAGACTTAGTGAGTAACCAGATGTGGACTTGTGATCAATGCTATCACCATCCTAGTCAAAACCAGTGAACTTGATGAGGTCCAATGTAGAGTCTTCTACATAGTGAATCCCAAAGGTGATGGTTCTATGTCCATATCGAAGGATACACTTTGCATCCTTCCAATGCAACTCATGCGGCTCCTGCATGAACCTGAAGACTAATCCAATTGCATAGGAGAGGTCTGTTCTAGAGTGTGTGAGATACAAAAATCTCCTCACTAGCTATCTATATAGTTTTATGTCCACCAGTGGAGTATCCCTGCAATCCTCAAGTCTAACTCCTGATAGGAAAGGAGTCGGGGAATACTTGAAGTCTGTCATGTGAAATCTCTCAAGGAGATCTCATGCATACTTGGCCTGAGATAGTTTGATGCCTGATTCATCCTGAATGATCTCAAATCCAAGGAATAAATGTAGTGGACCCATGTCCATCATCAAGAACCTATTATGTAGAATCCTCTTGACTACAAAAATCATTGAAGTCGAACAACCGATGATCAAAAAATCATCAACATACAAAACTAGGAGTATAAGTGAATCAGTCACCCTGAACATGTAAACATTTGGGTCTGACTTACAATGTACAAAGTTTTGTGACAACAAGTAGGATTCCATCTTGGAATTCCATTCCCTTGGAGCCTACTTGAGGCCATAAAGAGACTTCTTCAGTCAAAAAACAAGAGATGAATCCTGCATAAATCCCTAGGGTTGATCCATATAGATCTCCTCAGAGAGATCTCCTTGAAGAAATGAATTCTTGATGTCCACCTGATGGAATTCCCATCCTTTGGTTTCCACAATGGAAAGTTCCAAATGTATGGAATCCATCTTCTCTACTAGAGAGAAGGTCTCATGATAGCCAATACGATGCACCTGCTGAAAGCCTTTGGAAACTAACTTGGCTTTTTATTTTCTAACTTGTTCATATGTTTCTCTCTTGGTTCTGTAGACCCATATGCACTTGACAAGTTTCCTTCCTATAGGAAGGGGAACCATATCCGAAGTCTAGTTCTCGTGGAGGGATTTGTACTCCTCCTGCATGGATGATTCCCAAAAGGGATTTCCAGTAGCCTTTCCATATGACTTCGGATATGAATACTGAACCAAGAAAATATGCCTGGGTGTCATAAATTTAGTGGCAGTGAGTGCAAGAGGAGGCTCCTTGAAATCAGATCAAGTCCTCCTGATATCAATTGTATACCCAACAATATCTTTTGCATCATGACGAGTAGTCTAGGCCCACTTGGGCCTCAAATCTGGATCTAGCTCTACAACTGCATCTGCATGCACTGACTTTTCATATGATTGTATTGATGTGATATATGAATCATATAAATTCTCTAAATAATAACTCTCATTTGAATAAGAGTCTACATGTGCATGCTCATCATCTCTGACAGGTGGAAGAACAAATGTGTTTGCATGCGACTGCTGAGGTACATGCGAGATACTTTCCTCGAATTTGACACTACGCTTAATGATGATCTGGTTCGATGAAATATCAATCAGTCTGTATCCCTTCACACCATTTTGATATACAACAAATATACACTCTATGCTCTATGGATAAAGTGCCTTCCTCTTCCTATAGGGAATCCTGGCCCGTGCATAAGAACTGAATATTCAGAAGTGGGTCACTTTCACTTTGAGGTCACTCCAAGCCTCATAGGGGGTATTATCCTTGACATATCTATGGGGAGATCTATTTTGAATGTAGGTTTCACAATTAAATGCTTCATCCCATAGTCTCCATGGAAGTGACTTTGCATGTAGCATGCAAGATGCCATCTCTTTTAGAGATCTATTTTTCTGCTTAGCAACTCTATTTTGTTGTAGAGTATAGGGAACCGTGTGCTACAACTGAATTCTAACCTCATGACAAATATTTTGTATCTTATGTTTGACATACTCTCCCCCATTATTTGTTCAGAGGAATTTTATCTTCTTTCTTGAATGTGTTTCAACAAGGGCTTTGAAATATTTGAGGTGTTGAAAGACCTTTGATTTTTTCCCGAGAAAGGAAATCCATGTGAAGTGTGAGAAATCATCAACAAAAATGAGAACATATTTTTCTTTACTGATTGATGGATGTAGAAAAGGGCCCATGAGGTCACTATGGATCATATCTAAAGGAAGGGAAGCCTTATGAGTCTTTCCTTTGTTGAATTTCTCTTGAGGGTGTTTTCCAAGAACACATCCCTCACAAATTCCTTTGGAGAAGTGGATGTTAGGTAGACCATCAACCATTCCCTTCCTTCTAAGTTGTTTCATATATATGAAATTTAAATTCTTGAACCTTTCATGCCATATCCTACTGCTTTCATCAACATGGGTAAGAAGTAATGCAAAATCTAGTTCAATAAATTTAGAAAATGCTGGATTGATGATTTACCTCATCGGTAGAAACCATGGAATTGGTTTGAATGTCATAGATATCCACTTCATCGGGTGTGAATATAAATAATTTTTCTAGTTCCATAGTTTGTCATATGATACACGGAGATAAGATTGATGAAAAGTTTGGGAACATGTAGCACATTCTCGAAGCTTCTGTTTGTGAGTTCAATTCTTCCTTTGTTGGTGACCTCGATTGGAGAGTTCTCCCCCATCACAATAGGAGGATATTTGCATGCATCCATTGAATAGTAGAATTCTTTTGTGGATATCATGTCGTGTGATGCACATGAATCTACGATCCAAGCATCAAGAGAGGAGTTGATGGCAATCAAAACATGGCTAGAATAGACTTTCTTGGGATTTTGATCTTTTGGCTTCTTCTTCTTGGAACCTGCAGGGATGTGATATCTAAGGTTGTTTTGTTGAATTATTTGGGTCATTTGATCTATCTATTTTTGCATACATGTAGATTCTGTATGGAATCCTTTATGGAAGTAAGTGAATTTATCCCCTTTTCTTCCCTTTCCACCTTTGGATCCCGAGGCATCGTTGAATGGTTTTGAGTACCCTTCCTTCTTTGGATTTTCTTTTTCTTTTATTTTGTATTTATATTTAGATTTTTGATTTGATGACCACTACCATCATGCACAGTAAGTGCATGCACCTTTGGTCCTTTGATTTTTCCTATGTTGATAAGCTTGTTCTTCTCTTGTGTCAGAGATTCAATAAACACCTCAAGAGAGGGCATATTCCAAGTGGCTCCAGAGGTGAGCCTAACTGAATGAAATGTGGATACAAACAATGAGTATTCTGGACCAATTTTGGAGAGAATGGTAAGAACCATTTGTTTCTCCTCCTTAGATTTATCAACCATGCAAGCCTTGAGTTGAGACAATAAATCCTTATATTTGGTAAAGAAATCTTGGATATTGTCAAAGGTTTTTGGATCCAATGTGAGAAATTCCAACTCAAGCATGTGTTCCCTCATCTCATCTTGTTTTCCAAAAATCCCTTCCATGGTGGTCCAAGCATCATTGGGGGTTTTACAGGAGGATATGTGAAAGAGGATTTTAGGAGAAATGAGACTGCAAATAGTTCCAAACACTTCATCCATTCGATTCAGATACTTGGATTTTTCTATGGCTGATGTGGGTTTGGTATTTGTGTCCATGGTTAACCTATATAATCCTATGCCTTGAGGATGCACTATCATCTTCTCTTTACATGCAAAGAAATTGTATGGTGTAAGAATGCATTCTTTTGGAAATTCCATTTTTCTGCTATCTTCAATCTTCGATACCTGCAAAAATAATATGGTGTGTCTTTTCCCTAGTATTCTTTCATCTCTGATACCATGTAAATGTGTTGAAATTTCACAAAATATATCTATCTAGAAAATGACATACACAATTTGTAGAGAAATTATGAGAAAAGAGAAGTAGGAGAGAAAGAATGGAAGAATTCTCATTAACCAAATGAATGGATGATAATTTACACATGATATACTATGTATAACTCAAATAATGCACATTGGAGGAGAAACCAATGTTCCATAGTGGTGGTATAGAGTGATATGGACACAAACCAACAATTACGGGAGTAAACTACCACCTATTCTAGTCTCTCAGGAAGTTATGGGAGTGAAATGCCACCTAGTCTAGTCTGTTAGGCAGTTACGGGAGTGAACTGCCACCTAGTGTGAGTTGACTAGTCTCTCAGTATTTAGTTAACTCATTGAAATAGAGTGAAGTGAGGAGGAGATCAGAGAATCATGAGTAATGCACTAGTCTAGTGATAATCCCAAGGACAATGCACATTAGCTGGTGACGATCCCAATGTTGCATGGTGATGAGTCAAATGTGTCATCTAGACTCTACTCAAATGATCAAATTGAAGTGTGAACCATAGATAATATTCTCCCAGAGGAATATTCTCCCTAAACTATAGGATACTGAATAATGACTAATAAACCTAGGGAAAACCTCAGGAAAAATAAATCCTAGGTGTGTGTGAAGTATCTCCAACAATTGGGTGGTAGGATACTGAGGAGTAGTTCAATGTTATGGTCACTCTCTCCATGGTAATGTGGTGATCCTTGGGGAATTTCAAATACCTATTGGTGTTTTTCCAATTCTAACTACAAATCTAGATGAGCTAGATGAGAAGCATCCTCAAAGGAGATAAAGATCTATTTATTTGGACGTCCATGTGGTTGAGCATAGGTGAACGTGCCCCTAGTGGATGAGAACTAGTAGGGGTGTGAGATCCCTTACTATATTTTCTAAGAGTTAGATTTACCTGTAACCCTAATTGTGATGTAAAGGGTATAGGTCGGCCCCACCATAAAGTGAAATATAATTAATGTAAAAGATAATTAATATTGTAATTATTAATTATATTCTGATTTATTGAGGTCGTCCCTATTATGCCAATAGACACCACTTTTGATGTGTCAAGTCTAATATAAATAAAGGTGATTTCCTCATTGAGGAAACACAACACTAATGTGATTTTGGAAATTTCAGCAAGTACAAGTTCTAGGTATGAAGTACGAACCTCTCTTGGGTGCTATCCTTCTTGGTTTTTGAGAGCACCCTTTTGTGTGCTAGGTATATGGTGTGGGAGGTATTTATCTTGAGAATATAGAAAAGGATTGGCTTGGTTTTCTTCCCTTGTTGAGAAGGGCTTCCTAGGATATTTCTTTTGTTCTTGTGCATGGTATTTCTTCTTGTGATCTTGGTTATTACAGTAATTATTAATGGTGTAGATGAATTTGTCTATGGTTCAAGTAAATGATAAAATTGAAATAAACCTCATACTTGAGACTATCCTATTGAAAATTCAACACTCATCTCTGATGGCCTCATACCTCTGCAAAACTATGTGAGAAGATAGATCCAGTGATGGCAAGAAGATATGAGTAGTCTTTGAGCAGTAGCTCAACTGGAAGACCTCCAAATAATAATGTTTCTAAGAATAGATGCACCCTCACTAGATGAAGCAAGACAATAATTTGGCCTCAAAGAATATGTCCTCTAATTGAAGGGAATAGGTTACAACAACAATTAAGACACAAAATCTAGATGTGATTGACAACAAAGATTCGTTCAATCCATCCACATAATGAGATATGAAAAAACATCTTAGACGAAAACCTCCTTGAGGTATCTAGGATAGATTTGTGGGTGAAAACCTCCAACGGAGTTAGTCTCAGATTTCAATAATAAATATCCTCATCAAAAAAACCTCCCAGAGGCTTGATGAGGTGGGGCATTGGTGAAAACTAGTGATGGCACTTCTTCCTTGTAAAAAATAGATAAAAAAAGAGAAAAAAAAAAGAGAAAATACTTTTTTTACTAGTGTTTTGTTTTGTAGGTACCCAACACTTCATTGTTGCATTCATCTGCACATGAATAAATTTAGTAGTCATCAAAAACTTAATAAGTATAGTGAAATTTTCCAATTTTTCTATATTCATACATAACATTTTCCATTATCTCCATAATCATAACATTTCCTATCATATCCATATAATCATCCATATTTATCATATTTACCACTTTCCATATCCCATATATGTCATTTTACCCTTTCTTTTCAATAAAATAAGCCTGTAAGGTTGTTCTACAGGATCCTACAATATTCTACAGGATAAGCCTACAAGGAAAAATTCTACAAATAATGGAAGGAAACCCAAGTCAAGAGGAACATCAACAATTCAAAAATCTATATTAGTAATAAAATAACCTTCGCCAACCATTATTTCTGTTATATACACCTTCGGGATTGAAAAAAATCAACTTCTATGGGATACTTTGTATCTTGTAGAAAATATTTACCATTCCGTAAACAGATCTAGAGGATGCTCTATATCATGTAGAACAATTGGAGGCCACATTATTCCAATGCATTGTAGATCTGATCTCAAGGAGGAAAAAAAGATAATCTATATACATCATCAATAAGACAAGTCACCATTTTCCATTACTGTTACACATTATTTTAGTCACCATGGTGATGTTTCTACAACATGTGTTCAGGCTTCCAAAAGAACCTTTCTTCATGAGAAAAGTGACTAGCTCCCTCTTCTACAAAACTTGTTTTTAGAAGGCCATCTTAGGCTATCCATAAGGTACAATGCGTAAATGCCTGATCCCCATGGGTTGTCATGAAACTGACCTGCAACGTTTCCACAGGTTGCACTATAGCCAGGGTGCGGCAACGTTGGAAGACTAAGAAAAGGCCGAATTTCACGAAAGTTATAGAAGGGATATTCTAGAATATGAGGTGGCATCCATATGGTTGGGATCCTACTCGATTCTTTGATTTGGTGGGATCATCCTAATCTCTTTAACCATCTCTCTTTCTCCTATATAATGATGGATTTCTCATGGAAAAGGTTAAGCAAAAGCAAGAGAAAGCAAGCAAGGAATTAATGAAGGAATAGGTTGAGAATTGTTTGAGGGATTCTATCTCAATTGATGTTTAAGGTATTCATCTGTCCATCAATTTATTGTGGATCTTCTTCATGCAAGTTTGGAGCAAGTGTGTGTGTTTGAGAAAAGGGCCACCGAAAGGGAACCTTGCAACATCAAGGTCGTTTGGTTGTATCTTCCACCTTTACTTAATATAATACAGTGGCATGTTTCTTTCCCATAAAATCATTCTCATTTTATTACATGACTCCTTGATCACACGTGTAATTTTTCATTGAATATACTATAGTTGCTTTCACTTTGGTTGGTTTGTGTTTCATTGCAGATCCAATATCACAAGAGCACCAAAGTGGAGCAGTGAAAACAAAGACATAAGGAAGAGATACTCAAAAGTATGTCACTCATCTCTTGTTTGATAGTAAATTCAATGATTAAATATTAGGTAAATCGTCATGTCCTATCTTGTTTTGTTCTAGATCTAGGTGGATATAGGGAGACTAGTTTATGTTTGCATTCACCAATTTATCCAATAACAATTACTCTAGCCACATGCAAGAAGAAAAATTAATGTGCATGCAAAGGTAAACAAAGGTAACATGATTATCTATCCTCACAACATTTCATTAACCTTCATACAAATTTGCCTATGCTTATTTTATATGGTTTAAAGCATTTATAAAGTCAATAAGGTGATGGAAATTAGGACTTTCATGTATTTTCAACTGGGGTATGGCCATAATTTGTGCCAATATTCGAATTGGCATGTGGAAAATAAGTGGTTTAACTGGAAGTTCATTACTTTGAGTAAAAAATAACTAATTAAGGAGTTATGAAAACATTAATTCGACCATTGTTGTACTGTTGTGCCAAGACATTAGTCATATCCACGATTTTAGGGTTTAAATCGGAGTTAGAAAAATTAGAGAATCATTTCTAGTTTGAAGAAGGAGAAGGCTCTAGTTGGGTGAAATCATGAATTTGAGATCGCAGGAGAAGAGGGAAAGAAAAACAATCAGCCAAAGGATCCTAGGACACTACAAGAGAAAAATTTCTACATAGTGCAGGTAGCCATGAAACCCTAGATAGATAAATATCCCTTCAATCTCGAATATTTGATATTATTTTTTCAATTTTACTATTTTTTTAACCTATGGTCGTTCTTGGAAGGTTTTGTGGTCATTGAACAACAAGCAAGTCATACCCTGCAGAAACCCATTTTTTCCACAGTTATAATTTTGTAGACTATGTTCTAAAAATTGAACCAACTTCCCATGTGTTAATATCTCTCAGTCTAACAAATTATTGATATTCATAAACCTATGGTCAAACCCTCTCGACACTAGAGTTTGTTTTCATGAGTCTTCAAAAACGCATCCTATAAAATTTGGATTTACACAGTTCCTATAGAAATATGCTTTTACATGATTTGTTTCTACAGGAATGACTGCATAGAAATGTGTCAACTTGAAAATTATCAGAGAAAACTCTCATTTTTCCTTTTCTTCAAAGAAAAAACCCTTGATTAATTTTTTGACCACCATATTTACCTAAAAACAATCTCAATTTATCCTCCTCTCTAAGGAATATGTCAACTTGAACATCCTATAGGAAACCTGTAACGAGTCTTTTTCTCCTTTCAAAAACTCAACTCATCATCCTTAACAAACAATCATGGGAGCACGATTCAAGAGGAGAGAACCAAAAAATCCTTCTAGGGTTTATGAAAACCCTAAGGTAGTGTAAATTGTTTAGAGACATGATTGGTTGGGCTACTTCGAGATATTCAAAGAGTTTGATGATGAGGTATCCATGGAGTTTTCTCATAATTTCTAGAATATACAAGAACATGAATATGTGACTACGGTGAGGGGACTAACAATTAGAATCAATGAATCCTACTACAACAAGTTATTGATCAATAATAGGTAAATGTACAACAACATAATTTTGAATAACAACAAGGTATAGGACAACAACCTAGCAATGGTCAGAAGCTTAGTTGAAAACAAATAGTAGATATGAGAGAAAAAGAACCAGATTTTGTTGCACAAAGGGTGTGCAAAGTTTTAGTTGGGGGGTGATGATCAACCCCATTACTGTCTATTCCAAAGGCCCATCTTAAAAACATTTTCCATTGTAAATTGACTTAATACTTGTATCTTTTTACCAGATTTAATAGTAAGTCATGTGTATTTTGCATGTTGCTTAATGAATGTGTGTTGAGGTGGATTTTTTGTATAATGTGCCTTTTTGATATAATTTTTATGCCAAAAGATGTGTATAGCACCAAGGAGGTCTAAATCCATGAGTCAAGGGAATTAACCTCCTAAAAACAAGGGGTTGTGTCTCCCTCAAAGAGCTTCCATCCAAGAATCAATGGACATTGTCCCCACCTACCTTGAGAGCACTCCTTGTGCATTAATGACCACTATTGATTAGCAACAGTTGGAGATACAAGTGTAATGGGCTGAGATCCCTCATTTACTCACTTATCTCCATGATTTATAATAGGAGATCAAACTCTCTAGCTATATATAGACCTCTAGCCTAAGAGAGAAATAGACAGATTCTTGATAATAATATTGTATTGAGATTTTTCTCTGAAGACTTTGGTTGGAGACTTAGAGCCTTTTTTCTATTATGTACTACTGATGTTGATGAAATAAAAGATGGTTTTGTTTTCAACTTATTAGAGTTTTTCTCAGGGCTCCTTATGCTTCTTGGGTAGGGCCCACCCAAGAGGGCTCAAGGGCCCTGTTTCAATTTATTTAGTTCTTTACATGTTAGATAGTGATTAGTTATCATTTAATTTATTTTTGAAGATTAATATAGTTTTGCATGATTAATTCTACTTTCTGTCAAGTTATCATTAACCAAATAGTTACAACAAGTATCCTGTAGAAAGATTCAACAACCTCTTGGAACACACTTGGGTGCCTTTCCATGACCAAGAACCTTACATCCATTTCATAATATTATAGTCTAACTTTTTTTATGCTTCCAAAGACTTACACTAACTTTTTAGGCTTCTCTTTATCTTCCTGTAGGAGTTTCTTGTATAAACTATACAATTCCTATAGAAACTGTACAGTTCTCGTAGAAACTTCCTGTAGGACTATTTTAGCTATAGATTCCAGTTCATCTTAATCTTCTTTTTTTGAAAATAGCAATAAACAATAAAAAGGCATATGGCTTGTTTTTTATCCAAGGGTTAGACATAAATAGATTTTTTTGTTCATACATTAGTTTAGCTTTTTCTTTAATTGCAATTTTTTGTCTTAAACTAGAATGAATTCATTTCCTGCTTTAAATTTTCTCTTTATAGTTTGGTATGCTTTATTTTCTGCCATTAGAATAAATTCCTTTTCTAAAATTTATATTAACTATCCTTTCAGTTGGTGTGAATTTTATTCAAGAAGTAGATTAAGTTTCCTTCTGGCATTTCAATTTCCTCCCACTAGACTAAATTCCCTTTTTTTAATTTAGATTAACTATCCTTTCAGTTGGTGTGCTTTTTTTTCAAGAAATAGATTAAGTTTCCTTCTATCATTTCAATTTCCTTCCATTAGGATAAATTCATTTTATGTTATTTAGGTTAACTATCCTTTCAGTTGGTGTGATTTTTATTCAAGCAGTAGATTAATTTTATTTTTGTCATTTCAATTTCCTACACAATTTCATGCATATAAACCCTTGATGTAATACCCCTAGGCCGAACCCCAACTATAAATGTAAATGCAAATGTACTTAAGTTGGTGAGCTATTTGATATTATTTTTGTATGCACCTTCCATGGTATAGTGTGCACATGTACTGCGCACTAAAATGATGAAGTGTGCACATTCCAGGATACCGGGTGCAACAAACTTAAGTGCGCATGATTTTGAGGCCAGTGAGCCTTTGTGTATATGTTGTGTTTTATAGGCTGGTTAGCCAGTTATTATAAGCTAGGAGGCTTATGTGTTGAATTAGTCTAGAGAGCCTAGATGCTAAAGGCCAGTGAGCCTATTTTTGTATACGTCTTATCATTAATACAATACATCATTGCGTCTAGACCGACCACGATAAAAGAGTATGGGGGAATAAACTCCACTAGTTAGGGAAAGTGGGGGATAAAATTTAAGGATAAGGGGCTAAGATAGGGAGCTTAAGCCAAAATTGAATATTATATTAATATTCCTTAAAGTATAAAGTCTGGATACTTATTTTATCATAAGTTCTAAGGATGGGGACAAGTGGACCAAAGTAGATCTCAACATGACAAGTGTCAAGTTGGGAACATGCATACATATAGTTTGGACTTAGTTCATTTTCCATTCATTCCTTCCGTCATCATTCACTCACTTATTAAGTTGTCCTTTGTACCTTCTTGTATTTGTATCCATACATGTACCTTTATCCATACCCATACCTGTATCTGTACCTGGTTAGCTTGGGAGTTGGACTGAAGAAGAGGGATGTCAGGACCATGGGATACTGAAGAGGCGGGTTGTTAGGCCTATGAAAAATTGCTGGGAATTGATTTCCTGAAGGTGCCAAGCTGTAGCTATAGGGCTCTGAGACTTCCTGTCTGGCTTGTTGTTGAAGCCTGGAAAGGAAGTGGGGTAGACGAAGGACTGTTGAGCATATAAGGGGAACACTTCCTAGGGTGGTACAAACATGTGGGGAATGAGGGACTGCAGGTTGTTAGTTTGAGTTGGCACCTGTGACAGAGTCTTTCCAGTTTTCTAAGATACATCAACCTGGTTAGGAATCCCTTTACCCAGGTGGAGTTTAGTCCCAGCTTGGGGGTGACCCACTACTGAGAGTGATGAGAAGTGTGGTCTAAGGCTGGGAGGTTCATGGAAGGTATGCACGTAGTTGGTGATATTCTTACCAAGATAAGTGTCAAATGTGTGTTAATTTATATGCTGCATTATTATTTATGTGTTTATTTTTATGATTTTTTCCCGTGTGTGGTTTATACATGTCTTTATATTTATGGGTATTTCCTGTCTATGTTGCATGTATATGTTTAATTTTATTTCTGTATAAATTTGTGCATTTAGAGAATGTATTTTTCTATTTTAAGTTTTATATATAAAGTTCCGCAAGATTTTATGTTTGTATTTGTTTTAATTTGCATATAGTTAGAAGTTTTTTACGTGGCATAGCCCAGTTGGATGATGGGGATGTTACAATATGGTATCATAGCATGAAATATTTTTGGTGGCATGACTTGGCATGGGTGGTCGGGTATGTTACACTTGATTAGTATTAGACCTATATTATTGTTAGTGCAAACTGCATATACATTGAATAACACCTCTTAAGTTTGTACAAACCCCAGGTTGACAAGTAAAGTAGGAGACCAAAGGTATAGTAAATCATTTTTGCTATTCCTGGGACCATCACTTATATAAAGAGATTTTTATTCTAAAATAATACTACGCTTTTGTCCTATACCCTGTACAATGATCTCTCTTCTTTCCTTTGCTAGAAAGCCTTCTCTTGGTTGTAATATGAGCACAAAAATCAACTAAAAACAAAATGATGATCCATTCAATAAAAAAACATTCTTTGAAAACACTTTGAAGCTAGCGACTAGATACAAATTCTATGCGAGTTCTCCATTCTCATTGCATCCTCTGCTCTTCTGATGGTTGCAAAGCCTCCTCTTGGGTGAAACATGTATGAAAAAACCAACTTAAATCCCTATGTGCTATATCCATCAGTAGGTGTGTGAGGATGGAATTTTTGTTGGATTCAAAGCTTGTTTATTTATCTAAGGTTCCAAGTCCAATGCCAATCAACTTATGATTTTATAAAGAGTTATTTCTTAACATTTATTTAGAAAGTAACATTTTTCAACAACTCTTTTCAAGATATAGTCATCTTACATACATATATCAAACATATTCATTTTCAAATGCTACAACTATAAATACAATAGTATATTCAAATTGGAAGGCTCTGAGTGTCCATGGTAGAAAGATACAAGGATTTACATTAATGTATCCACATAAATGCTTGTCTCAATGGGTTCTTGACTAAAGACAAGCTAATAGGAATATGTATATGTTCTTTCTTATGAGAACTTTGGTACTTCTAACAAGATCACAAGTACCAAGAGTGATGTCATTCTTCTTCTACGAAGATCTATGTAATCACTCACCTCTATTGAGGGGACTATTTGTTGGCACCCCCTAGTCCCACATCATGTTTCTCAAATGAAAGTTATCTCTATTAATGGAGAAAACATGGTAAACTCATTGGTACATGGGGAGAATTGGTTTTCCTTTTCACTTAGGAAAAATAAAATGTAGATAACATGTCAAGAAGTACTTGGTTAGGTCTTTGTGAGTGATTTTTTCCCCAAGGATACTTCATATCAGTCATTAAAGAATAAATCTCATTGGTTTTCAAGAGAAAAATTGGGAAAGTTAAATTTGTGAAATTTGTGCCCATGTACTTCCAATAAAGAGTTGTTTAAACCTCCTTTCTCATTCTTGGGATATCATATGGCCTGGAAGAGAGGGAAAAATTTCCTAGGTAGGTATTAAATCAACCCAGGTCATAATGAAGTCATCCAGGTGAAAGGAATTCACCCAACAAGATATTGAGTTTCCTATGTGAAAGTAATTTTCCCCAGGAAAGATATTGAGTCATCCAACAAGATATTGAGTCACCTAAGTGAAAGGAATTCACCCTAGGAAATATATTGAGTTTCACAGGTGAAAGGAATTCTCCCCGGGAAATGTTGATTTACCCTACTCCGGCACATAGGTACTTTGTTATCTAGTGATTTCCTTGTTGTAAATCAAATTAGTAGCTAACAAAATAGAATACACTTGATGGAATAATCAATTCAAATAAATACAGTGAAAGTAATGCTATAAACCAAAATCTCATACACAATACACAAATATATTCCTCCCATCAACTAAGCTTATCATTCAAATAACTTTAAGGCTTACAAAGGCTCTTGTACTTGGGAAATGGCCCACAGAGAAATACATAAAACTATAGATAGTACCTGCAAACCCTAGAAACTCATGATCTATTGTACAATCTCATATTTTCACATTTCCTGAGATGTATGTGCATTTCCTTAAGAAAACCTGCGTATATGTACCTGTCTCCATTGAAACCCATGTACACACACTCAAGGATTGTACAATTTTTTTTGTACAGATCGATAATATTGTTGTGGCTCTAATCTGTTTAAACCCACTTGTGGTTTCCTCTGTTCTCTCTTCTCCCTGACCTAATCTCTGGATGGAAGTCCTTCTCTTCCTATCCAAGATCTCCTTGAGAAAAATTCCTTCTCTTCTCTCTATGTGAAACAATCTCTCAATGTCTCACACAAGTGTATTCCTCCTTCACCCTAGCCTTTCTTTTATAATCTTCAGTTATGACCTAACCCTAATCTCCAAAGTGATTGACAACTGAGATTACTTCTCACGCCACTAGAGATCAATGGCTAAAATTTAATTCACTAATGCTAATTAAATCATTTATTTAAATATAATTCAACTAATTAATAAAATAACTTTATTTTAGGTTTTTTTTTGAAGTGTTTGGGTATGTGGTTAGGATCCTCGTGAAAAATTCCTCCTGCAGCATAGAACCCTAGGTGGGGGCCGCAGACCCTCCCTTTCCCTTTTTCATCCCCTTCCCGTCCCTTGGATTCCATTCTCTGGTTCCCTTCTTTTCCCATCCCACCCCCCTCCCATTCTGACCCTTTTTTGACGATGTACTTCAACAGGACCCAACAAGAGCATGCATGTCCCCCACGTGGTCTGGGACACATGGAAGACTCTGATATGGAGGCCGTGGATTACGAAGAAAGTACCCCAAGGTAGTCTACCTTCTCTTCGCATGAATAATTCTTGGAAATCCTCCATGCACCTTGTTTGGCACTCCGTATGAATTCACGCTTACAACGAGTTAATGGCAGCCTTGAACTTGAGCTTTCCAGCTTCGATCATTTTAATGACGTCTCTGTGGGTTATCTGCATTCTTCACCCACCGGGCCATCGAAACAACCAAACAATTTTCAATTGTCTTCACCCAAGGAAAAGGTTTCTCATCCTCCTAAGTCACAGAAGGAAGAAAAGAGGGAGAATACTAGTAAAGAATACTAGTCCCCGCCTCGAGTTTCGACTGGTTCATCCTTGAAAAATTCAGCAAGGTGTATCAAGGAATGAAGGGGAACTGTGAGGATGGTAGTCGGAGATGGAATTCCCATAAGAGAAGTCCATTAGCTGGTTGGGAAGACATTGGTTGGAATATTTAATGGTAAGTATCAAGGAGAAAAATCCCTCATAGGATGGATGAATAACCTATGGAAGCCCTTGATTGGATATTCCTTGAAAGTCCATATCTTGTCTAGAAACTGGATCTCCTTCATGTTCCTTTCGACAGAATATTGTGAAGAAATTCAAATGCAGAGATGGACCTGGGGCCCGTCTGGTCTTACCCTTAAACCCTGGTTAGTGGATTTCGACCCCCTTAAGGAATCTATGGTTGTAATGAAGGTGTGGGCGATTTTACTTGGTCTTCCATTGACATTTTGGTCTAGGGAATAAATGGAGACTATTGGTAACAAACTGGGTTCTTTCGTCAAGATAGAACCTAATTGGGATTCAAAAAAATACCACAGGTGGGGTTGGATCATGATCGAAGTTGATATCGAAGAAGGTATAGTGGGTAGTATCAATTTATTCTATGAAGGGATTACTTGGCACAAGAAGGTAGATTATTGGAGACTACCTTTGAGTTGTCATGGTTGCCATGAAGTCAGACACATCTGCTCTAAGTGCACTAGAATCACATTGCTTCAACAACCCCCTTCCAGACAATGGAAATCCAAATCTACAATTAAAAATTAGGGCATGGTTGAGGTCGTCTCGGTGGAAGGAAAAAATGAGGAAATTCCTTTGGATAATGAAAAAGTGGTCCTCTCCAGTCGAGCTTTAGGCAACTTGGTTAAAAATTATTTTGATTCAGGTATGGTTCTTTCTTCCCTTTCTCAGTCAAGTGCTCTTCAAATTGGTACTAGGTTGAATTTTCCTCTAACTTGTTTCCCCTCTCCCTTTTTTCCCCTCCCCTCCCCCTGGATTTCCTCCCTTCTAGAAGAAGCCCCTTCATCTGAAGAGGTACCCCCCTAGTTTTTCCTACCATCCCGATGGATATGGAAAAGGATCCTTTGGGATAGTCCTTCCCCTCTTCCCTGCTCAATTCATACCTTATACATGTTCCCTCCTCTCCCTCCCGTCTTAGTGTTTCCTCCTCCTAACTCTCTCATAGGATTCTTCCCCCAAAAAACCCTCTCCCCCTTTTCTTGAGGTCTCATTTTCTCCCTTTGTCAAAAGATATACCTTAAGATACAAAAATTGAGAAACCAACCCTAGTTATGGAGGATTTTCCCTCGATCCTCCTCCTCATGCTCAGGTTGGAAAAAAATCCCATCTCCCGAAAGAAAAATAAAGATCCATTGTGGAAATTCACAAAGGAACTCAAGCGATCGTCACAAGGCCCCTTAGAGAAGGGAAAGCCCTTCTGAAGAGGGCAATATGATCTTCCTTTCCTTCAATGTAAGAGGGGTTGGGGGTACCCTAAATAAACTATCCCTCAAAATAATGTTCCCAAGCCTAAAGTCAAACATAATTATGATCCAAGAGACAATGTGTCTTGGTGACAAAGCTAGATAAATTTTTAGTCTTTGTCTTAGGAACTGGTCTTTCAGTACAATTGAAACCTCTAGGATATTGAGAGAATTGGTTACTAGGGGGAGCCATAATTTTGAGTCCTTTTCCTCCTCTATTGTTCTCTCTTCAATTTCAGTCAAATTAAAACATAAGAATAGTCATTTAGCCTTCTTAGTGGTCAATATTTATGGTCCCTACTCTGATAGGACCTTCTAGGAGGACTTGATATCTGCAGGCATTTTTTATGAATCTCTACTAGTGGCATGGGGGAACTTGAATTTCACCCTATCCCTTTAGGAGGTTTGGGGAGCGCACCCAAGGGAAGACAAGCAAAGTTGTTTTTTCTTGTCCTTTTTAGAAAATTCCCATCTGGTGGATAAAAAACTGGTGAAGCTCTCACCCACTTGGATAAATTTCAGGATTGGGGATGAGGAGGTTGCAGAAACATTGGATCGCTTCTTAGTTTCTAAATTCCTCATGGATTTGGGATCAAGTTTCAAAGTAGTAGTAGATGTGGGAGGAGTTTTGAACCACCACCCAATCTCCTTACATTGGTCTTCAAGCTTTGAGTCCCCTTCTTCCCCTCTTAAATTTTTCCAATCCTAGCTGGTAGAAGAAGATTTCAAGAATCTGGTTCTTTGAACTTGGGTCAAGCTTTCCCCCTAAATCTTATTTCTCTCATGGCGTAATTTGTAGCTAATCTTAAGAATTTGAAAATCACCATTACAAATTTAATTCCTCTTTGGAAATCCAAGAGACAACGAATTATTTGGGATACTAAAGAAAGTCTCATTGAGGCCTATAGGAAGCTAGAGGAAATCCCACTTTCCAGTGAAAAGTTAGATGAATTAAGAGAACCAGAGGATAAATGAGCCTCATGGCTAAATACATAGGAACTCGAATGATGCACTAAGAACATGGCTCTATGGATAAAAGAAGGATACAATAACACAAAGTTTTTTCATTAGTTTGTGAACTATTGAAGAAACCTCAATACAATATGGGAAATCAAAGATGGAGAAGAAAATGTGGTAGTATCTTTTGAGGAAAAGTCAAAGCTTGGAGTAAAATTTTTCAGTAATCTTTTCTCAGCTCCCCCTGGTTGCCCTATTCAATAAATTTTGGAGGTAGTGGGAAAATTTCCCACTGTATTTTCTGAAGACATGAATTTATCCTTAGAGGAAGAGGTTATAGAATCAGAACTAAGAGAGGAGTTGTTTTCCATGAAAAATGGAAAAATCTAATGCCTATATGGTGTTACTGTGGAATTTGATAAGTATTTCTATGACTACCCGAAGAACGATCTTCTGATGGTGGTAAGGGAATCTCAAAAGGAAGGAAGAGTTCATGGGCCTCTAAATGCCACCTTCTTGTGCCTTATCCCTAAAAAACAATTCCCATAGTCCTTTGAGTATTATAAACTGATTTATTTCTGCAATGTTATCTAAAAAGTAATATCTAATATTATTTCAAGAATACTAAGACCAATGATAAGTGCTTTCATAGGAGAATAAAAAATTGGTTTTCTACACAATAGAAAAATCCATGACTTGGTAGCCATCACGCAAGAAGTTCTCCATTCTTTCAAAAAAATAAATCTTAAGGAAACTATCCTTAAACTGGATCTCTCCAAAGTGTATGATCGAGTAAACTGGAAATTTTTGTGCCTGGTCCTCATCCAAATGGGCATGAGCTTGAAATTTGTCAACTGGAAAATGGGATGGATTCAGAGTGCTTCCGTTCCATCCTTATTAACGGAGCTCCATCCAGTTTCTTCAATGCTTCCAGAGGGCTCCATTAGGGATGTCCCCTTTATCCATTTCTGTTCTTTATTGACACCTAAGAACTAAGAAAATTGATAAAGGACTCCAAATCCAATGGTTTCCTAAAAGGAATTGCAATCTCTAAATCTGAATCATCAACTCATTTGTTATTCATGGATGGCATCTTCTTCATCTTGTTCGATTCTCAGAGGAATCTAAATTCCTTTAAAAATATTTTAAACCTCTATTGCGACGCAATGAGAATGAAAGTAAATATGGAAAAATCCTATCTAATTCTTAATCATTGTGCAGAAGTGGAAGAGTCTCCCTTGCCAACATTTTTCCAGCTCAAAGGAAACTTCTCTCTAAAGGACTTGAGTATATAGGATTCAACCTAAAACCATAAAATTATAGGAAAGAAGACTGGAGTTGGTTAATTAGAAAAGTTGAGGCCAAAATATCCATTTGGGTCAATAGAATCCTTTCCAAATGAGGAAGACTAGTGTTAATTAAAGCAATGTTAGAAGGAATTATGGTGTATTGGAATTCCATATCTTCAATACCTAAAGGATTCTTAGATAAAATTCACCGAATAAGATTTCACTTTTTATGGGTGAGATAGAAATCTCTTGGAGGCACTCATCTGGCCAATTGGAATTCAATCGTTGCCCCAAAAATTATGGGTGGATGGGGTTTAAAGAACATTCATCTTTTTGTTGGAGCCCTAGCAGGAAGGAATCTTTGGAGACTAACCCTTGGGAACTCTCTTTGGGTAAGAGTTATGAACTCTAAATATTTTCCCAACCTATCTATTTCTGAATGGTTTCAAGATCCTATGAAATATTCCAAAGGCTCTATTGTGTGGAAATCTCTTGTGGAAGCCTTCCCCTTAGTTGGAAATTGGACTGTCCAGTGTATCATAAACGGGGAAAAGTTAATACTAGGTGAAGACCCGTGGTTGGGAGCGGGAAAAAATTATAAGATTTATCCTCCCCTCCTACACTTTCTCAATAATAAAAACCTTACGTTCTTGGGCGATGAAAACATAATCTTTTCCCATATTTGAGGGTGTATGGGATGGAAGAACTCATAATATCTTGATCTTACCGAAGCTATGCGAGATGAGTGGAAATCCTACATTTGCCTTTTATGATTTTTTTTTATCTCCCTAGATAGAGATTTTGAAGACACTCTCTGCTGATAAAAAAATCCACAGAATGGGTCTTATTCGGTGAAATTGGGTTACAAAGCCTGGTTAGAATATAATATTGTGACCCCTCCGAAATGGTGGTGGAATCCCCTTTGGAAACTCAAAGCTCCTCCTAGATGTAAAATAACCCTATGGCTTGCAATGAACAACAAATTGATGACTTGGGATAATTTCCTTAGAATAGGATGGTGTGGACCCAACATATGTCCTCTTTGTAAATAAAATCAAGAAACTATTACTCATCTCTTTGTCTCATTTCCCTATGCAGGAAATGTTGCGTATTTAATAAAAGAACAACTAAAAGCCAAGGATAATTGGAACCAGGGCTCCGTCGAAGACTGTTTCATATCTTATATCTAAGACAACTCAATATCCTTGTACACAAACCTCCCTAGTATCATTATTTCAAACATCTGGTGGGCCCGAAACAACTTTGTTTTTAAATATAAGTATGTTCCTCTAGAGGTCTTTGCAGAAATATCGCTTAGTCAGGTAGAATATTTCAAGGCATAATTAAGAGAAAGTAAGTCTCGAATTGTAATCCCTCCTACCATTTATTACACAATCCCTTGGGGATACTTCGACAGGGCCAGTCAAGGACACCCTCCTTCATGCAGAGTGGGGATGGTTTTTTTTTATCAGTCACAACCACTTTATTCACATTGTATATGTGCTAAGGGGTGGAACAAATAATAGATCAGAATGTATATCCCTCTGGACCCTCCTGGAAATTGCAAAGAAAAAAAACCTGTCAAAAATTCAAGTATTTGGTGACTCCAAATTGGTGATCGACCGGGCGAGGGGTAATAGTAATATTCAAAATCCTAGTTTGGACACCTTGCTAAGAGACACCAGGCTTACCTTTAACAATTTTGAATGGCTAACCTTCCATCACATTCTTAGAGAACTTAATGCAAAGGTAGATGAACTCTCAAAGGAAGCTTTGCAGTCACAGAAAGGATCCTTCAGTTTTTATGAGTTCTTTGAAGGAACATAGACTGAATCAATGGAGTTTCATCTTTGAAGAAGTTTTTTCCTTTTTTGGACTTGTAGGGTTGTAAATGTTTATGTTAAGTTTGAACAGGATGCAGAATTTTTTGAAAAATCCTATAAAGGCTTGTTTTGAATTAGATTAGATGCATAGGATGTATAGTTCCTAAAGAAATCCTACAGAGGCTTGACATGAAAGACCGCAACATGTATATTCTAATATGAATATAAAGTTTTTTTTCTCTAGAAAAAAAAACACTTTAATTTAATAATTCCTTTAATTAAACTAAAGTCTTAAGGTAGGAGGATTTGGATGACTTACACACATTTAAAAACTTAGACCTGTGTGGAAGTACCTTTCTGATGCTACACACATCAACAAGAAAGATATTGAGTTTCCTAGGTGAAAGGAATTTGACCCAGGGAAAGGAAATTGGCTCAAGGAGGAAGAAATTCGACTCAAAGAATTAACAGATGGCTTTGAGGAAAGAGAAAATCATGCAGTAGCTAGAATACACTATATTAGAAACTCCCTAGGTAAGTGCAACAACTCTCGAATGAGAACGATCAATTTCTCATCTCCAAAATTACCCAATGGTGGAGGATAGGTATTTGTTGGTATGATAATTTTCCATTAAACAATGCAGTGTGAAGAAAAAATTCTAGACTATAGAGACAATTGATTTCTCATCTCAATAGTTAACACAACAATAATTTAAAATCCTCGAAGCAAGCATTAAAATCCATGTACATCCATACATTATCTCAAAAGTGAAGCAAGAAACAAAACTCTATATAGCACAATGAATTCACACATAGATTATTCTTAACAAACACAAAGAAATATTCAAACGATTCAAGATACAATGGAGATGATGTTTACCATGCAATCCTAGTTGGGAAAATCATCTTTGAATGGGGATTAGTGATTCATTCTAGCAATCTCTAGTTACAATGCTTTCATGGCTCTTTATGCCTCTTCCTCTCTTGGTCAAAAGAACCCTTGAGAATGAAGGTGAAGGAGGAAATAGGAAGAGTTAGGGGGTAAGAGGAAGGCCAATAGGCACGACCCTTCATTTCCCCTTCCTCAACCTTCTCTCCTATTTTATTTTTTAATCTTTTAATTAATCTCATTTTCCTTCTCATTTTCAATTTGTCTTATTCAACTTTTACATTTACATCGATTTCCAATGTTTGCTAACCTTCCTAAATTTGCAAATTGATCTTGCACATACTAAGTCTTAAAATTGTTTGTGGGTTCGAATCCATTTTATATCATTAGAGGAGTGTACAAATTGTAATCATTCAATGCATATTGCATCTTTAGGCTATAATTAAGTACAATACTAAAATTGTTATTTGTAAGAGTACACATGCCATGAGACAAGACACATGATAGAAGGAAAAAACTATCACACCACGATAGAATTTTTTGTGTTTAAAAAAAACCTTGCATCACTTGAGTGATGTCTTCGAAGTTTTAAAAACTAACATCACATTCATTTCTCTTATGCGACACAAATGTCAAATGGACATCACTACAATAACATATACATTGATTTAGTGTAACTTAAGAAAAATTAGTTGGAAACATTATTTTTTAACTATTTTGTAGCTTGGGTTTGAAGAATTCGATTACATGTTGAATAGAGGACGATGTTGCATCGAAAAAATGGTGTATAGTTGGATAATGTATTGTTGAAATATACTTCCCTCTCTGTTCATTTTTTACATTGTTTCAACACAAATTTGACACCACATTCTTAGTATTTATTTGAGGAGTGGGAAAATCCTATTCAACATTTAATTAAGTTTACAAGCATTGAATGAGCATTGGATTTCGACCCCAAATGTAGTAGTGTCCATATTGGTCTTTTGGTTGATGTATGAAGTATTTTTAGATTCTTTATAACTATAATGATTTCTACATTATTATTTGAGTGTGTAATGCATATATGAGATGGAGAAAGTTTTTACTACTGCACTAAAACAATGGTATAGCCATAATGTGTGTGTGTGTGTGTGTGTGTGTGTGTGAGAGAGAGA
>ML780764.1:1079755-1140124 GCA_009831015.1 Picea engelmannii
AAGAATTTTATAACCTATAATCTCAAAATTAAAGGAAATACGCCCTATCCCATCCTCCTCTTAGAAACAAGCCTCTCCCCCATTGAGAGTGTGACTATGACTAGATACCTAATGTATAAGAACAAGTTAAACAACATGGAAGATAAGAGGCTTCCTAAAATTGCTTCAAAATCGAGTCATAGCCACCATCGACTCAAGCGAGGATGGCATAAAGATGCCCGGTCTTGGCTAAACTATTGGGGAATCATGGAAGCACCATTTTGTAGAATAAATATACTATTAAAAAAAACTTCAAATCAAAATTTAAGGAGAAAATGTGGTGTGATAAAGAGTTAGAGGAAAAATGAAAATTAAGATATTATAAAGATGTAATCAACCCTAATCTAGAAGATCAAAATTATCTATTTGTTTTGTCTAGTGTAAAAAAAAAAAAAAACATTGCTAATATAAGAACAAATTCTCATCAGCTCCATAGTGAAAGTGAGTGTTGGTCAATTCCTAAAACGTCATGGGATGAAAGAGTGTGTCACCTTTGTGATACTAAGAATGTTGAAGATGAAAAACACTTTCTTTTAGATTGTCTAGCCTATACCCATATTATATCTCATTTTCAAAATATTTGTCACACTACCAACCTTCCTAACATCTTAACTCAACAAAAGTATGGTGATCTTGGAAAACTTCTCTTAATGCTTTTCGAGCACAGAAACAAAATTCTAAAGAATCACAAGTTATCACTTACCCTCTTAAGGTCTTAGTGGATGTTAATCATCATCATCATCATCAATTCAAACTTATGCATGAATTTAAATCTATACACCAAAAACTTTTAGACATGAATCTCATTACTAATTTAACTTCTGTTATTTGATTTCAAACCTTATTATTAATTTAACTTTCGTTATTTGATGTTTAAGTTTTTTTTTTAAGATATTTCCTATTTAATTGTGCATAATCAACTTTTAACATATAATCAAATAATTTGACTTTTAATTACTTTGCATGCTATAAGAAATAGAAAATAAGGAATATACAATAAGGAATATACACATACATGACATGGGGACAATATGTTTGCCTGTGCTTTGGATTCCCTCGCTCCATCACTTAATGATGGGAGAATCTGTGCTTTGGAGCGAAATCACTTAATGATGGCTGTGCTTTGGATTCCCTCGCTCCATCACCTAATGATGCACTTAATGATGGGGAATCTGTGCTTTGGAGCGAAATCACTTAATGATGGGACAATCTGTCCGTCGAACAGTGACACCACCTCATTTTTTCATTTCAACTGATTGCCAAGCTTTCCACGTCAGACAGTAATTTTTCCATCCTTACTGTGCTTTCAGCAATTGAACATCCACATCTCTTTTCCTAAGTATAGAAAGATGAATGCCATTGGTGGAACAGCATTGATGACACGTTTAATGAAGTAAAGGAGCTACTTAATTAAACCTTCAGAAAGAGCAGCCTTCCCGGCTGTCATCCATCTTTACAGAAGGTTAAAAAAATTAATGTCCCACCGCATGATATTCTCTTTCAATGGAGTTAAGTTTAAATTGGCATGATATTCCATTCAAGTAACTTTAAGTTTAAAGTGGGGTAGCATTTTAGTTTTAAATAATTTTTAATATTTTATAGGTTTATTATTTTATATATAATTATATTTTAAAGTTGGTCAATTATATATAGATATGTTAATTATATATAGATATGTTGTATTTTTAAGTGTTCATATTTAATATAAAATTAAGAATATTTTGGGTTTGAACTGTATAAAGTTGTCCTTGATAATGGATGAAGTGTTTATTTTAAATATTTCAAAATCAAGTATATAATTTTTGTGAACATAAATTTTTATTATTTTATAAATGATTATATTTTAAAGTTGATGAATTAAATATAAATACATTTAGATTAATTAGAACCTTTATATATATAAGATTTATTATTATTTGGATTGAGATTATTTTTATTTAAATTATAATTTTAAATTTAATAAAATTTTAATTTATATATATAGAGAGAGAGAAAAATAGATTAAATTAAAAAAATATATTATTTTAATTTTTTAATATAAATTCATATTAATTTAAATATTTAAAAAATTAAGTATTAAGCATAATTTTTTTAATGATAAATAAAAAAATTATCAATTTATGTTATTATAAAAATAATAAATTATATATGTTAAAATTATAAATGAATCATATAATTTGATGTTCATAGGGTTGGTAGCATTTTTTGAGAGCATAAGCTAGAGATAGATTAATAAAAATAGTGTAGTTAGTATAGTACACATTTTTATTCATTTATTTTATTATAAAAAAGTTTTTATTAATTTATTTTATTATAAAAATAATAAATTATATATAGTCAAATTCTAAGTTAATGAGATAATTATATTTTTATGGTATTGGTTATCGTCTTTGTGATGATTAATAAAGTTAATTTGATTAATATAGTGTATATTTTTATCAATATATTTTAATATAAGAGAATTGTTTATCAATTTATTTTATTATAAAAGTAATAAATTAGATACTCTCAAATTATAAATTAATCACATAATTTGATGTTTATAAGGATGGTGACCCTCTCTACAAACATAACTCAGAGGGATCCAATCTTTCTAGGTGAAAACCCTTTTAAGAATGCAAAACTTGAGAAAAGGTTAAAGGTTTGTATATGGACATCTCTCCCATACTGAATTGTGCAATAAAATTATTGTTTCATATTTTTTAAAATTTTAAAATTTGAATGTTTATCAATATGTATAGTTTTTATACACTATTCTATTTTTTAAGTTTTGAAAACTTAAATTTACAGGTATAACTTATAACATCTGATATTATCAATCATTATTAACACCTAAATTTAAGTAATTCTATTTCATTTCAACTTTTGAAAGTATAAAAATCACTTTAACTTTAATACTAATTTTACTTATTTAAACTTTAATATTAATTAAATAAATAAAATTAGTAACAAAGTTAAAAAGATTTAGAAGAATCTTTTGAAAATAAGAGTTTTCTTAATTTTACTTATTTAAACTTTAATATTAATTAAATAAATAAAATTAGTAACAAAGTTAAAAAGATTTAGAAGAATCTTTTGAAAATAAGAGTTTTCTTTGTATTCAATTTTGAATCAAAGACAACTTATCAATACATATAAGCTGGAAGTAATTACAACATATTCATCATAAATTTTATTCATGTCAATTATGTGAATTGAACCCAGGTGAAAAAGATAGCAATCATTACTCACGACCATCACGACCATCCCAATTAATTATAGCCAATTAATTATTTCCATTTTTTAAAATAAAATCACTTTAACTTTAATAATAAATTTATAATAATTTTAGTCCATGAATGGCCAGGTGAATGGCCAGGTGCCAACAGAACAAACTTTAAAAATAAAAGTGCAAAGACAAAAATGGAAGCGCACGGAATCACTTTAACTTTTGCAATAATTTCAAGAATGGAAGCGCACGGAATCGCTTTAACTTTCGTAATAATTTCACTTCTTTAAAGATGTTCGACGAAAATGGAAGCAAAGAATAATTTCACTGATTTAAAGATGTTCGACAAAAATGGAAACAGAGAGGAGAGGGTTCTGTAGGTAATAATTTTGTATGCTCAAAGAATGAAGCTATCCCTGGTTGTCCTGTAAGGAATCATTTTTTGTAGGCTGAAAGAATTTAGCTATGCCTATGACTTAGGGTGTCTGATCAGTTAATCTGAGGATTAGAAGGCTACGACCTTGCCATTATGTAATCTTCCAACTATTATGAAGTAGACTGTTTTCTGAGTCATGATCTTTTCTGACTTTTCAATTTTATCCCAATCTGCTTTCTGGTTTCTGCCATGTGTTTCTGCCCCTTCCAGACTGATGTTTTGGTATTCTTAGCGTCTTTATAACTTTGATGATTACTACAGGTTTATTTGAGTATGTAATGCAGGTATAAGGTGGAGAAAGTCTTTACAGGAGACATTACTGTAATAAGAGAGAGGCGAAGTAATCTCTGCACCGGAATTGTTGTAATAAAATGTCTAGCCATGCAAGGTCGGCGTCTGCAAACGAGATTCATGCAGAGCCAGATGCCGAGCCTCACTCCGATTGGATCAGTGAAGAAGATTGGAATAATTATATTAAAGAGGATCCCCGTGTTCGTCCGAAATTGTCGTCAGTTGTGTCCATATTTAGAGTTCCCAAGTTCCTTAAAGACACAAAAATAAAAGCATATGTCCCTCAAAAAGTTTCGTTGGGTCCATATCATCACGGAAGTGCAGAGCTTCGTCCAATGGTGCATCACAAAGGAAGAGCCCTGCGTAGAATGATGGAGAGCTTCAATACTAATAGGAACCTCGCCATTGATTCAAATAATATGGATTTCGGTGATCTTGCAAGGGAGGAGATCCTCAAGCTTGAGGACGAAATCAGGGACAGCTACGAAGAAAACATCGATTGCGATGGAGAGACCATCGCTCGGATGCTAAGTTTGGACGGTTGCTTCATTCTAGAAGTATTGAAAAGTCTTGGGGACAAGGCGGAGCAGTACTATGAACCTATTTTTGGGGAGGAAAAGCTTCAGTATGCTGCATCTGATATACTCAAGGACATTTTGAAGCTTGAAAATCAAGTCCCCTTGATCGTTCTCCAAAAGCTACTCGAATTGGTGCTCAACTCAGCAGTTGATATCGAAAATAGGCTTTTGCAGTGGGTTAAAGATATATCGAGTTTATTCAACCCTTTCGACAATGGAAATTCTGATATAGAGCAATCCTGGCCAAAACCAGGTGAACAAGAAGTTCAACATCTTTTGAGTTTCTTGCACACCGTCGTGGTATCTCCATCCTTCAATAAGGGTGAGTGTGTAGATCAAGGTGAGTGTAGCATCTCCATTAAATGTTGTACTAGGCAGTGCATTAGAATGCTCCCAGTCAAAAACAAATCACGGGATGATGTCGAAAGCATCCCTCGTGCAGTAGAATTAAGAAAAGCTGGGATCAAATTTAAACGATGCGATGGAGGCATCAAGGAGATTAAGTTTGACCCGAACAGCGCCACAATTTATCTTCCTCTGATCTGTATCACAGACTACACGGAGATAGCATTCCGTAACTTAATCGCTTTTGAGATGTGCAAGCCATTTAAAATCAAGAATTACGTGAGTCTTTACATGAATCTCATGGACGACTTGATCGACTCGGAAGAAGACGTGGCTTTGCTAAGAAGAAAGGGCGTCCTTACAAACCGGCTTGGGAGTGAGCAAGAGGTTGCAGACCTTTTCAACTGTCTAGGCAAGGAAGTCGCCGTGAGTATGGAAAATGAATTCCACCAACTGACCAAAAAAGTGAATGCACACTACAACAATAAAATGAAGGTCCGGGTTGCAGAGCTTGTGCGGGATCATTTCTCATCGCCTTGGAGAGCTTTAGCTTTGGCGGCGGCAATTGTTATACTGTTGCTCACCGCGGTGCAAACGATATTTTCAGTTATATCGGTATATAAGTAGCCCCTTCGCTATTTTTCTCTTCCAGATATCAGTAGCCCCTTCCCTGTTCTTTTCTTCCAAATAAATAAGACAAGTATAAGTGCAACAGTATAAGTAGCCCCTTCGGTATTTTTAGTTTGTTGAAGTGATTTGTGCTCCGTTGGCAATTGTGGGTATCAAAATTTGTATGATGATGTATTTCCGTCTTCCCAATATTATTCACAATATTTCACTCGGTGTGTGTTTTTTTATTAAGCGTGGAAATTACTTTTTTTGTAGACATGTGGTATACCTTAGTTGTGCTCATAAACTAAGGTGGATTGTGCAAATTTTCAAAAATTAATCTTATATTTATATTGTAAATCACAACAAAAATCAACAATTATATATATAAAACAATAATTGTTTTATGATATTTAACTACTCTAAGTTATTTTTATAAATTCACATAAATATCAAAATAACTTTATCAATTCCACCCATTGTATTTTTTTATAAATGTAATTTAAAATTCAAAATAAATTAATCATTAAAATTAGTAATATCACTTTTCTTTCAAGAGATACTGTCACATGATTATTTTTTCTTTGATACAAGAAAGCATATAAGTAACCTACTCTTAAATGTCCCAAACAATGTTTGATTATATTTTGTGTAATATACCAGAGGCAGTAAATCAATAGTTTGCTCAAATTCTTTCATTAAATATAAAAAAATTGAATGGGGGAGAATTTGAAAGAGAAAACCTGAAAGCAAGAACACTGCTACAATAAAATTACCATTGTCTCATTGAAAACAAAATGTCTCGTTGAGAACAAAAGACACATATTTTGTTATCCTAATTTTCTCTTTTTTCAAGATCTTGCAATGTTTCGTTATATAAAAAGAAGAAACTCTTCACAATGTTATTGATATACGTTCCTTTTAAACTAACCTTCACACCTTTTGAATGGCCACACAAGCCTACCACACCATCCGCCAACTAAGCAACCACCATCCGTCAACTAAGCAACCAAAGGTTAACATGAGCATGTTCTTCTCTATATGAATTAAAAAATAGAGGTTGCAAGACGCAATTTTTCTACCCTACTTCCTTCCAAACCATGAGGGACATTTCATAGTAGAGTAAGGTATGTTGAAGAGTAGAGGAGACCCCATATCTCACAACAATGAGGATAAGGGAGGAAGGTCTTATTTTCATTCAATATTTTTGATAGTTGTAGCAACATTTTCTCTCTCATTACTACAAATTTGATGTAGGTTTTTATACTGACTATGATGTTTATGTTGATGTTTTGGTAGCCGCGAGAGGTTTTAATATCCACGTGTAACCTGATGCAGGAGTATCGCCATCAAAGCCAAAGAGGCTGAGTGTGAAGGAAAAGTTCGACACCTCAACGCGCCTGAATTTCAAATCAGTATTTAAACAGAAGCAGAGCGGGTTGTTGAGATATTTTGGAAATATCATTTTAGAATACTTTGTTTGTAAAATCGGATCACCACCTAAGAATGACATGATGTTGTAAATTCTTACACGACTGTAAGGTCTTACAGATATGGAGTGTAAGCTCTTATCTGTTAATAACTCACATTGATTGTAATAGGACTAAGTAGGTAACCGCTAAAACGACGATGGGATAGAATTCCAATAGGGCGGAGAAGAGCTCAAGAAGCCACTCCTTAGATAAGTTTTTTGTATTGTGTTGTAAGACAAGGATAGAGTGGGAGAAGTTAGATGTAGCAGTTAGACATAGAGAGTCTAAAGACAGTGAAGAACTATGTAACTTATGTAAATACTTCATGAATGAATAGAACAGACAAAAATTGATCCAAATGCTTGGACAATGTTCATTTCAGTGTGTATTTGAATGAATGATATGTTCTCTGTGTGTTTATTTCATTATGCTTATGTATGTTGTTCATAGTTGAGTATATGGACTTATGAAGTACTAGATAAGTTTAAATTGTTTCTCTTCTGAGAGCTCAGATGAAAGGAGTGCATATTGTCCACAAGGTGTACGTCGATAGAGTCTAGAGTTGACTCAGAGAAGCTCAGGAGGGATAATGGGAAACTTAGACCGAGTGTTGCAAGGAGTGCATAGGGTCAATAATCGACTAAGTGTCGAGAGGTTAGAATTGTTAAGTGCAAGGAGTGCGTAGTAAGATTTATTGTGAGGAAATATCTAAGTCTGAACTTTGTCAAAGACTCCAGGATTGCAAGGAGTGCGTCGGAGGTCAAAATCCTCAGAAGAATCAAGGTAAAAAGAGATAGCAACAAAGATTCAACAGACAGGGAAAAGTTTGCTGAAATTCGTAAATTGACGGTGGAGATCCCTTTGGAGGAAGTCGGGGTCACTGATAGACCATTAGTCTTGAGAAGGTGTGAGAATGCTAAATCCTGAAGTCCTTCGGACTTCACGTATTCGACGTTTTTCGTTTGTGATGGAGTCAAATCTTCCGAAGCTAGGAAACCCGAAGTCCATCTGGACCGTAGATCAAGAGGGGGGTATGTGGCAACAGATTGAAGAGTCCAGGAGGTAAGAGCTCCAGAAGACTTGCGAGGAGCAGAGTGAAAACTTCGCGAAGTTGCGAAGTCGCGAGTAGCTCTAGATCGTTAGATCCAGAAGGACACACGACAAGAATCCGTGTACTCCGGGAGAAAAGAACTCTGGAGGAAATCGAGGGTGGTGAAGCCAAAAATCTCGAAGCTAGAATTGCCAAAGTAAATCGTGACTGTCGATCTGAATGGGACACGTGTTAGCAGATCATGGAGTCCAAAAGTGCGTACTCCGGAGGAAAGGAAAGGAGGAAGCAGAGCGTTGACTGGAAGTTGTCCGAAGCGCAGAAAAGGGTAAGAAGCTAGATCTAAGTCGTTGATTGTGTGAACACTCAACGTCTAATCTATCACTTTAGAGATATACCACTTTGGGGGAAAATGAGAGGTGAAGTCCCGAAGTGTCAAAGTCCATCGGAACCATCCATTGGAAAAGGATGCATGGCGCTCGATCCTTAGCTTCGCGTGGAAAGTACTTCGGGGAGAAAAGGCTTTGGAGCATTCGAAACTCCCGAACACTAAAGTCTCGAAGTACATCACAACCGTCGATCAAGAAGACCATGTGGCACTTGATTTGTAACTCCGGGTAAAGGTCACTCTAGGGCAAAGGGGTGTTTGGAACACTCGAAACTCCTGAAGTTGGAGTCCCGAAGTAAAACTCAATCATTGGCTTTGAAAGGAGTGTGGGCCGTAGATCTGGTCTAAGGGTGTGTTCAGGAGTTCAGAGTTCGACGGATTTGGATTCAGGTGTGTCAATAACACCCGAAGCTCGAAGTTCTGAAGTGTGTGGGAACGAAGGTTTAAGCCCATGGATTTGACCAGGGTCACGCAGAGGACTCTGCGGGTACTCAGAAACTCCTGAAAAAAGGATTTCACACCCGAGAAGTAGGAATTTGACCTGTGGAGAAAATAGAAGAGGTTCAGTGCGAACCTGTGAGTTGATTCAACTCCCGAAGTCGATTGATCCTAGACCAAGAGGTTGCGCAATCCCGAGGGAGCGTAGGGGGTCTGCATCACAACCTTTGCCTTAGAATAGAATATTCCAGAAACAAGTGAACCATTAAACAAATGTGTGGAAATCCTAGAAGACAAGTTGGCTAGCAGAATAAATAATTTTAGAATATTATCTTCCAGAAATACAAGTCGACTCCATAGGAAAAAAATAAACAGAAAATATAATTACCAGAAAGTCAGGTCGACCCAGCCAGAAAAGTCACTAGACAGTTTAATATAAATAGAGGACGTTTTAGATCATTTGGTGATCCAGATTTTATGAGAAGAACGAAATGAATAAAAATTATTATTAAAGGATGCTTAACACAAAATCAAAGATATACAGTAAAACTGGTTTCTATTCAATAAGGAAATACGCTGAAACTATAAAATGCAGTGGAAAACAAGCTTGCTAGAATGGTGGCAGTTTATCTCTGAGAAGAGATGTGACGATTGCGCTCATTTGCAAGAAGATGATTACAATGAGACTCTGAAGGCCTTTTTACAATAAATAGGAATGTCAAAAACCCTAGACATCCAAAAACCTAACCTTCGGAGATGAAGTGCCAAAAGTCATGTGGGCCCCGTTTGGGTAAGTTAGTACATCAATTTCTTGGGGTCGTAACTTTTGCATACGATCTTCATTTTAGGCACACGATAGCCCGTTGGAAAGGTATATCCAGGGACTACATGTGTTGTCATCAGACTCTATATCCATCTATATTTTGATTGTGGCGAGGCCTAAACACATTGTTTAGGGCCTCAAAAAGGCCCCAGAAGTTAGGGACCTGAAAACTAGGAAAAAACTGCCTAACTAGAAAACTACCAAAATGATCCAGTTGGAATAGGTGGGAGGCCATCGACGTCCATATGGATAAATCCTCCCCCCTTAGGAAGAAATGGTCTCCATTGGTTTGATTTCCCCCATCATATCAGGAAATCTCTGTTGAATTTGGCCTCAGGTGAGCCACGTGCCTTGGTGCAGAAGTTGCCCTGCTTTGAAAACTCAATAAAGATGGATCCTTTACTAGCAAGTTCCCTTGACCTATTTGTCCATAATATGATCACTGGGTTCCTGTTGTATGCAGTAGGGTTGATCTTTGCTGGTGTCAATTGTTCTTCTATCTCCGAGGTTTCCAATAATGGTGGGAAATAAGGTCGAAGGAGATCCACGTTGAACATTGGGTGCAGGCCAAGGAAAGGAGGAATGTTGAACTCAAAAGAATTATCACCCACAACCTTGGTGATGGTGTATGACCCATAATGGAGTGGTAGAAGCTTCCAATGGGACTCTGTAAGGCATTCTTTCTCCAAGTGAGACCAAACTTTGTCGCCCACCTGAAACTTATGTGACACCCGGTGTTGATCATGGCACTACTTGTACTTTTCATTGGACTTTTGTAGGATATCATGAACCTGTTGGTGGATGTGTTGGATCCACTCAATGAATCGAGTGGCTTTGTCAGCTTTGGATGGAGTAGGAGATGAGCCGGTCGAGGTGACCGCAAGGGGTAGTGCAACATCTATGGGACCCAATGGTTGGAATCCCAACCCCATCTAAAAGGGGCTATGGCCAGTTGAGCTATGCAGGGCTCGGTTGTAGCTATGCTGAGCATAGGGAAGACTCTCATCCCATGTGCAAGAGTGATTGGAATTATACATGCATAGGATATGCGTGATCATTCAATTTATGACCTCGGTTTGGCCATCTTTATGTGGGTGGAAGGCCATGGATTTGGTGAGCTTGG
The DNA here is from genome assembly GCA_009831015.1 of Picea engelmannii. Taxonomy (NCBI): domain Eukaryota; kingdom Viridiplantae; phylum Streptophyta; class Pinopsida; order Pinales; family Pinaceae; genus Picea; species Picea engelmannii. The sequence goes on from ML780764.1 coordinate 1,090,554, forward strand.
TGTCCAACAATGACCAGAGGCTCGACCCGAATGTCCTGATAAATCGAATGTCTTGATATGAGACATTTGTTTGTGGGATTCCAAAATATGCCTAGACTCGTTCAAAGAAGAGCTTGGAAGTGGACTCTGTTGTGATCCTCTTCTTGTAGGCGTCCAAAATCACCATCTTAGAGAAGCAATTAACAACCACAAAAGCACAATAATTTCCCCACTTGGTGGATGGGAGGCCTGACATGTTGTCCATTGATATGGATTCCCATGGCCTATCAGAAGTAGGCATATGGGTGTATAGGCTATGTTTCTTAGTGGTCGGCTTGGAAATAATGTAGGTAGTGCAGGACCTGATATACTTGTTGACCTCCTGTCGAAGTTTCGGCCAGTATAAATGTTTCTACAACATTGCCACTATATTTTCGATGCCGAAGTGTCCCCCCAACGGACTGTAGTGGGATTCCCATATTAGCTTTTCTCGCTTGATGGAATGCATATATGGCCCATAAATCACAACAACCCATCCTGAAGATGTAAATTAGCGACAACTGCATTTTCTCCCAACATTTGATAGTTGGTGGCGAAGTCTAGGTCTGTCTCATAGAGTTGGGGCCATCCAGAGGTCTCATGGCTGCAAGAATATAGCAACGTGGTGAGTGCCGCGACTGGCGATCTGCTGGGGAAATCAATGACGTGGTTGGTGCTTCATGTTTTATACTCGATGTTGAGGTGGAATTGTTGCAATTATGTGGACCACTTTTGATGTTGGTCATTCTGCAATTTTCCTTTTGTATGCATGAACTGCAGTGGCTTATGATTAGTGTGGATGATTGTCTCCTTCCCAAGAATGTAATGTCTTCACTAGAGGCAGGCTTGCACAATGGAGTACATTTCTTTGTCGTAAGTAGGGTACTTATGAACAACATATGATAGTGTCTCACTATGATAGGTGTTGGCATAGGGGCAAAACCAAGGTTCAATGCTACAACAACGCACCAACAAAACCCTAACTACCGACCCTTTCGACAACACCTGAGAAGCAGATGAAGTCTCACCCAAGGTAGAGGCAGGGGTGGTTGCAGGACTCCAGTGTCTGCAACCTTAGCTAGGACACAGATCTGTGATTCTAATACTTAACAAAGCACTTAGTAGTTATCATTCATCAATATCCAGTTCTTAGTTACAGTGTAGTTAAATCCTACTCTCAGCGTAGATAAACCCTCAACTACAGAGCATCACAGTATTCATCTAGATCTAAGATATTCAAGCACTAAGCACATCCACATAGGCCTGATCTAGTATTCATTCACATCATTAAGCACATAGCATCAATAGATCTATCTATCATTCATCTATATCAAGGCACTAAGCAAGTAAACACATAAGCACATTAATATATCGCACAAAGCATAGCAACACAACATGTACGTGGTTCACCCCCACCCTAGGGCTACGTCCACCAACTCTTCTCTTCTTTATTATCTTTGGGCAAGCTTCTTACATGCACATAACATCAAAATCCTACTCCGCAAAAGACAGGAGATATGTGCACACTCTACCATATCCTCCTTCCTTGAGCTAGGGTACAACACCAAACCTTTACACAATCTCTTACAGTTACTTGCACTAGCCTTGCAAGCCTCACACAGTATGAATAAAGAACTTACAACTCTTGATCACATAGATAAAATACTAGCACTTAGCACCACATCACATAGATGCATCCCTCCTTACATCACTTAGACATCTATTTATACATTACAAAATTGGGCACAAACATGGGTAAACCCATGGGTCGACATTCCCATACCCATTACATAAGCCCAAAACCCAAAAATCCCTAAAAATGGGTCAAGATCCTCTGATATTTGCTTCATCTTGCGCTCTGCCTTCGACAGTCTATCGAGGTCCCAAAAATAGGTCAAACATGACCAAGAATCCACAAAACTTGGTCAAGGGCCAACAGGCCCCCAACACTCACCTGTGACTTGTCCCGATTCACTCTGATCTAATTAGTTCTACTTCAAAAGCCTCGATCTTGGCTTGAGCTGCTTCGACTTGTTGTTGTGTGATGACCTCCTGTTCAATGAACTCTTGGATGATTGCTTCATTGACAGGTCCCTATAAGCATTGTTCAGCTGCAGTGATGACTTGGTCCAGTTCTTCACCTTGGCCTTCGATCTCTGTGAATAGCTGGTAAGCCTCATCCTATACAGGTTGTAGCTTCTGAGTCACTTCCATGACTCTTCTCTAGATGGTGTGGACCTACTGTTGAGGACTGTGCTGCTCTTGGGACCGCTTCATCCTTTCAACAACTGATAGGGGCTTCAACTGTGCCTGTATTGTTTCTTCTTGCTGCTTCACTTCCTGGAGTTGTGACTCTAGTGCCTTCAGTTCTGGATTCTCAGTGATTCACTCATACATCTAGGCACTGCGATCACTCAGTTGTTTGCATTCTATGGCAAGGACCTTTATTCTCTCAACTGTTCTCCACACAGTTGCTTCTCTTTGATCCCTTACATTCTATGGAGTGTCGGGCATTGTGAGGAGCTCTAAGGCTACTATTCTCTGTTGTAGCTATTGGATAGATTCTGTGAGCTTCTCTACTTGATCTCTGACTCGGTCTTCTGCCTGTGGTTCTAATCCTATCACAGAGCGAAGTGCTCTGTTGACTTCTTCTTTCACTTCGAGTTGCTTGGCAAGCAACTGTTCTTTTTCTTATTGCATATGTGTTTTCTCTTCTTCAAACTTTGCCTGGAGAGAAACCTTCTCCAATTCTGCAACTTTGCATTGTTCTATGAGCATGCCTTGCACTTGCTTCAAGGCCTGGGTGGCTTGTTTCGTTTATTCTTGTGCGAGACGAAGGTGAGCTTCGACCGCATCAACTAGTCGGTGGAGTTGGGCTGGCTCATCTCCCAACTCTAGTTCTCTTGATGGCAGGGGCGCAGTGGATACTATGCGGTTGGACTGAAGGGCCTGCTGTACCCCTCGAAGTTTGACCTCAATTTTGTCATACATTTCCTCCTTCTTAGCTTCTTGTTTTTCCATGATTTCCTACGAGGCGTCATTTAGGGCTACTATGAAGAAGTAAAAATCATCGATAGTGAGTACAGTCTGCATCTTGGTCATGGTGGCTCTCGATTTCTTCCAGGAAGAAGGTTTTAGGGGAGAAACCTTCCTCTTCTTTAGGAGATACTTCACCTTGATTCTGTTCAATTTCTTTTCCATTTGTCTCTTCTACTTCATCATCACCCCCTCGGCCAGGTGATACTGAAGAAGTCTTATCTGAAGAGCTACTTAATTCTTGGACCTCTTCAGTATTCTTCCTTCTGTTGGTTCCTGGTGTGTTATGTTCTTTGTGAGCGGCCTCTCAGCTATCCAGTTCAGGGTCAGACATCTCTGCAGGGTCAGCGGGGATAAGGAGGTCGGCTGAACAATCCTTAGTGATCTCCTCAAGGTCCTCTTTTGTGATTTTATAGTATGAATGAATCTATTCCTTATTTTCATTGGCTCGCGCTGTAAAGTAGATGAAATTATGATCTGCGCAGAACTTCATGAGGGGTCGAAACCTCTGTAAGGTGTTTGACGTCATGTGAGGTTCGACCTCGATGGCTCTCTTCAGCTAGAGGTAGTATGTGTGGAAGACGATGTCCGACTGCCACTGTTTTCCCATATCGCTCGAGTACCAGAGCGTGGTGAACTTAGCAGCAAGCGGCTCGAACGACTCAATATCCAAGAAGGTCACACCTTTCGGCATCTCCCAGGCAACAAACATGATGAGGATCAGGAGCCAGCTAAAGTGAAACTTGTAGCTCTGATGTTGTGCTTCATGGTAGTCTAGTTCCAAATGATTAACTAGGTACTTCACCAAGTTCATCTGTAGGCCTTCCACGCACTTTCCTGCGAGGTCAATGCCAAAGCCTGTGACCTACGTGGGTCTCTTCTTCCTTACTAGTTTTCCAGCTATGAATTGGCATGTTAGGCGCACTGTGCCATTCTGGATGGAGGCTACCTTGTAGCCTCGTGTCCTCTTCTCAACATCGTCGTAGGTTTCCTTAATCTTTTGTGCCAGTGCACGATCTGTGGATTTTCTTGGATAGAACTCTTGTGGGTTGGGTCCTTTCATACTTAATCCAGTGATCCTATCGATCAACCTCGGATCGACTGTGATACAATGATCTAGCCATAAGTAGCCGCCATGGTAACATGAAAGTAGCAGCTTGACATAGGTGTTGACTTCCTGGTGCCTTCCAAAGTGTGGTATTTTAATTACATTTAACAGGTTTACTGCGCAAGGTTCAACGTCCATGGCTGGGGGATTATCTTTGAGTTCTTCCCCTTCATCCTGGTCAAGTATTTATACAAGGAAAGCATACTATATTTCTTGCAATCTCTTAGGTTGAATTTGCTAAACTTCAATGTGGCGATCTTGTCCTACTGCGCTCGAACTACGCGTATCCCCTTCAAGAGGTACGCAGTAACCATGGTGTACTCGAAATATCTTGGCACACTATCATGACTCAATGTGCCAGCCAAAGGGGGGATGTAGTCAGGAAATATGGTCGGGATCAACTTCGCATTTTCTTGGTCATCTCTATGTTTGGTTCTCTTTTTTTCTGATGGTCGGGATGGTATGGCTCCGTGAGCAGTCAACGGAGAGGCTTGAACTCCTCTCATCGATGATGCTTGTACACCCACAGACATTACCCTTTCAGACATTACTCTTTCAGTCATGAGGTCGCTGAGTACCTCCTTCATAGACTCTTCGATTGCGCTAAGTTCTTCGGACATACACGCTCGTGGTTGAATATCTCAGGTTCGAAGAGTAACTGCTCAATGCAATGGGATGGATGGCGATAGTGTGATGATCATTGTGCAAAATCAACTAATCTGCGAGCTCGGATAATCATGGTTGGAAAAAGTGTTCTTGGTGCATGGATCGACAGAATAAATAGATAACTTGGCAACAGATCTCTTGCAATGGGTGAGAATCCTTCATTAACTCAGTTATGTCTGTTATGGCGCAGTCCCAACGGTCTAGTGGTGAACTTTCTGAACATAAATGCCTTTTTACCTATTCTGGGTGTTGGTCTAACGATTATACTGTTCCCAATGACTATATTGCTTCTCTACGACGAAGTGCCATGTGACGCTATTCTGATATCCCAGCGAAGTTTCGATTTTGCAAATTTTCCTTTTGCAAAGTTCCCTCTAGAACCTTCTGTAACTGTTCTATCTTAGCTCTCTTCTTACTTAGCTTTCTATCATTTTTCCCAGTGAGTTTCGTCTCGGTATTCCTATTTCCATTCTAATTCTTATCCCCTCTTGGCATACTAACTTCACGTTGTTGAGGTTCTTTCCTAAGATTCAAGGGTAATACTTCTTCTTCATCTGGGGTAGGTACTTCAGTCTTCTGTGATTCTTCCCTTGTTCTTGCAACTTCGACATCCAAGTCTCTGGTGTTGAATAACTTCGATCTGTTCTTCTATTCTTCAATCAAGTGTGCGATCCTCCTAGTCACGAAATATTTCAACTCTTTCTTCTTCTACTCTAAGACTTCTTCTTCTTTCCTTCTGGCCTGATCTCTTTCAATCCAAGGTTTTCCTAGTAACATAGCAAATGGGGCGTTGTTCTCAATAAATTTAACAATCTCAAAATCTTCCTCTGTCGAAGTTCCATTGGCATTCATAGATATCCGAGTGAGCTTTGCACACAGGTTTATCATCTTTCCTCTGAATAATCATATTCCTCCCAATGAAGGAATCATAGCAGGCTTTCCTAAAGTTTCCCAAGTTCTTTCTGTCATAATATTCACCTATGTTTCTTCATCCAGAACACAATCAATGTCGAAGTCTCCTATTCTTTCTTTTATGTACTCTTTTTCTTTGAAGGTCTCTGATAAGTTGATATGCCGGTGGTCATTCAGGGTTTCTCTCATCTGTAGCAATACTTTCTCTGATTCTTTCTGGTGCCTTAGGGTTTTCTTGTCTCATATTCATCCTTTCAACCTTAGCAATCATTCTAGGGCAATATAAAACTTCTTGATCCATAGATTTACAACAAAGACAACTAGGTGTCCTACCAAGGAATTCCTTAGCTAGATGTCTCGGTCTTCTGCAACTGTAACAAAGAGTTAATCCTTGTTTTCTTTTAAATGGTCCCCAGCCCTTCCTATACTGTGCACTAGAATCATAGTAGCTAATCTGCAAAAAATTCTTTCTAGGGTCCTGCATCCATTTGTTAGTCCAAACATTCTTTCTATGCATAAGTATAACATATCTTTCATTATTTCTATCATATCTACTCATATCAAACCTCTTTTCTTCTAGCTATGCCCTACTTTTTAAGCTAGGATTTTTTTTTATCAAACATACCTAGATCCATACTCTTGAAACAAAAATTTCCAGTAATCTTACTTTTAGCAGAGAAAAAATATTTCAGATCTAAAACTTTTAACTATTCTTACCTCTAACAAAGCACAAAGCATTCAAATATTACCTCTTTTCTTCAGATCGAGCATATTTTGTTAGCACAGAGATTCACAGATTAAGTAGAATGATGCACACTAGGGAAACAGATCTACGCACAGAGCTTTCACAGTTTCAAGTCTTCGCACAAAGTTCCTTTTTTCCTTAGTTCCCAACAATCACAGTTTCAGGTCCCGGCAACAGAACCATTTGTTGGCACAGGGGCAGACCCAGGGTTCAACGCTACAACAATGCACCAACAAAACCCTAACTACCAACCCTTTCGGAAACACCTATGAAGAAGATGAAGTCTCACCCGAGGTAGAGGCAGGGGTGGTTGAAAGACTCTAGTGTCTGCAACCTTAGCTGGGACACAGATCTATGATTCTAACACTTAACAAAGCACTTAACAGTTATCATTCATCAATATACAATTCTTAGTTATAGTGCAGTTAAATCCTACTCTCAGCATAGATAAACCCTCAACTACAAAGCATCACAGTATTCATCCAGATCTAAGATATTCAAGCACTAAGCACATCAACATAGGCCTGATCTAGTATTCATTCACATCATTAAGCAAATAGCATCAATAGATCTATCTATCATTCATCTATATCAAGGCACTAAGCAAGTAAATGCATAAGGACATCAATATATCGTACAAATCATAGCAACACAACATGTACGTGGTTCACCCCCACCCTAGGGCTACGTCCACCAACTCTTCCCTTCTTTATTATCTTTGGGCAAGCTTCTTACAGACACATAACATCAAAATCCTACTTCGCAAAATACAGGAGATTTGCGCGCACTCTGCCAGATCCTCCTTCTTCGAGCTAGGGTACAACACCAAACCTTTACATAGTCTCTTACAGTTACTTGCACTAGCCTTGCAAGCCTCACACAATATGCACAAAGTACTTACAACTCTTGATCACATAGATCGAATACTAGCACTTAGCACCACATCACATAGATGCGTCCCTCCTTACATTGCTTAGACATCTATTTATACATTACAAAATTGGGCACAAACATGGGTAAACCCATGGGCCGACATTCCCATACCCATTACATAAGCCCAAAACCCAAAAATCCCTAAAAAGGGGCCGAGATCCTGCAATATCTGCTTCATCTTGCACTTCGCCTTCGATAGTCTGTTGAAGTCCCAAAAATAGGTCAAACATGACCAAGAATCCACAAAACTTGGTCAAGGGCCAACAATAGGCCATGGGGTGGTCGTGTTGAGTGAGAACGATGCCCACAACATATTCTGAAGCATATGTCTTGATCTCAAAGGGTTGTTGCGGGTCCAGTAATGAAACTACTGGGGCTGAGAACAAGCGCTGCTTCAAATAATTGAATGGTTGTTTTTGGGACTGGCCCCACACAAATTTCTCCTTACCACCACCCCTGGTTACTTAGATGAGGGCCCATACAATATGGGAGAATCCCAACATGAACATGCGGTAGAAATTGGCAAGGCCCAAGAAGCTCTGAAGCTCAGTGAGTGTGGTTGGGCTGGCCAGTCACGAATGACTTGGATCTTGGTTAGATACACATGTACACCATGCTGATAAAAGATGTATCCCAGGTGATGGACCTTGTCCATGCCGAAGGATCATTTTTCCAAGTTGGAGTATATCTTGTGCTACCATAGGGTGTGCAAAACCTATTGAATATGCTGCAAGTGTTATGCCCAAGTCTTGTTGTAAATGAGGATGTCATCCAGATACACCACTACAAAAGTATTGGTGAATGGTTGCAAGATATCATCCATCATCCTCATGAAAGTGGTTGGTGCATTTGTCAAACCAAAGGGCATGACCAACCATTCAAAAAGACCTTCCTTTGACTTGAAGGCGGTCTTCCATACATCTGTATGTTTGGGACCTTGTGGTAGCTAGACTTCAAATCAATCTTACTGAAGTATTTCCCCCCCATGAGCTGATCAAGGAGGTCGTCAATTTGGGGAATCGTGTACCAGTTTCTGACTGTGATTTTAGTCATACCCCGGTAATCAATGCAGAGTCACCAAGTTCCATCTTTCTTCTGTACCAACACGATTAGGCTCACACAAGGCGATGAGCTGGGACGGATGTGAACCTTGTGGAGTAGTTCTTGGATTTTTCATTTGATCTCCTCATTCTCTAACAGAGAGTGGAGGTAGACTAGCCCATTGGGCAGCGGTACATCAGGGGTTAGATCGATGGTGTTCTTGACCTGACAATGCAGAGGTACCTCGGTAGGTGAGGAGAAGATATCTGAGTATTCTTCCATGACCTTATCCACTTTATTTTGTTGTATGGAGAGGTCGGTCATAGATACCCTGGATGTGGCTACGATCTTTCTCTCATTCTAAGGCCGAATCATGAAGAATTCGAACTTCCCTATCTAAGAGATGACCTTCCTTCATTTCTTGGTAGAGATCAAGGAAATAACACTAGGTGGGACTGCCTCGAGTATCATGTACAATTTCTTGTTCAAAGTAATAATAAAACTACGAGGCCTAGACTCATATACAACATGACATTTCCAAAAGTATGGTTGGCCCAAAAGAACATTACAAAATTTGAGAGGGGAGACATTACACAATACCTCATCTTTTAAGGGCTTGATGTCGTATCACAGGCGACATTGTTGGCTGATGTGGATGTCGCTTCCTTGGCAAAGCCATCCGATGGTATAGGGCTACGGGTGCGGAATTTTCGGTAGGGAAAGTAACTTGAAAGCCTCTACTGAGATGAGGTTCTTCTGGCTACTGCTATCAATGATGAAGTGTAGTGGGGAACCCTTCATCCACATCTGTGAATGAAAAAGGAGCTCACCTTCCTCTGGCTCTTCTGGTTCATCGAGATGGAGCTTGGTGGCAACAATAGTAGCACTGGGTTTTGAGTAAATGACCTATCTCCCCCTTTCTATTTATGAATCAGAGTCAAAACCTACATCTAATTCAAAGGATTTTACCTCAGCCACCGGTGACTTCTTTGAGTGTGAATTAGCAGTGTTATGCCAGGGCCTCTTATGGAAGTCACACCACTTCATGGTATCTTTCTTTGTCTTTCCGGTGTCCTTCTTTGCTTGTGGCTTGGACTGATTGTCCTGAGGTTGTCCATATTTTCTCTGTTCTTTGTTCTATGGGTTGGGGCTGCCCTTTCCTAGATTTTGTTGTGAGGGGTTCCCAGGCTCGAATTTCTGCATCTTTTGTTTGAGCTTCTGCTTGATTTTGACGACATATTGGTAGGTCGTGCCCAAGGATGAGATGTCCAAAAAATCCATTTCATCCTAGATGTATCTATTCAAACCACTGCGATACTTGAGAACCATATGTCTCTCAGAATATTTGATACCCAGCTTGGTGCGCAAGGTATGGAAGATATTTGTGAACTCAGGCACTGCTTGGTCTCTTTCCTACTGCAGTGTGGTCCATTTTGTGTATAGATCGTCATAACCTCCAACATGGTAGTATTTTTCTTTAATACCATTCCTGAAGGACTCCCAGGTGACTGGGACTGTAAATAATGAGGGTTCCTCTATTTCCTTTTTCTCACAAAAATTTTCCCACCAATATTTTACATGGGGAACAACTTTGAGGAGCACACAAGTAATATTTTCTCTATTCGAGAAGTTATGGACAAAGAAATACCCTTTTAGCAGATTCAACCATTTGTCTACAACATCTGCATCTATCTAACCTTCAAATATAGGAATATCAAAGTTGATTTGTACCTTGAAGGGGGTGGTGCCTCCGTTTGAGAAAGATGTGTCACTTGTTGGTAGCAGCCAAAGGATTTGCGGAAAACTATCCATCATCTCGTTCTTGTGTTGCATGAGGGATTCCTCGAGAAACATTTTGAAAATATCTCCTATCCTGTCATCTTATTTTATCCAACCATGAGAGGTCACTTAGGTGTGCGAGAGATTTTGTCCTCAGGAGAAACAAGCTCGAGACCCAATTCTTTGTACCCTGACCTCTTTGGGGACATGCATTAAGAACGACAAGGAGCATACCGCTCTGATACCATTGATCTAGATTTTATGAGCAGAATGAAATGAATACAAATTATTATTAAATGATGCTTAACACATAATAAAAGATATACAGTAAAATTGGTTTCTATTCAATAAAGTAATAAGTTGAAACTGTAAAATGTAGCGGAAAACAAGCTTGCTAGAATGGTGGTGGCTTATCTCTGAGAAGAAATGTGACGACTACACTCATTCGCAAGAATATGATTACAATGAGGCTCTGAAGGAATTTTTACAATAAACAGAAATGTAAAAAAACCTAGACATCCAAAAACCTAACCCTAGGAGATTAAGTGCCAAAGTCACGTCGGCCTCGTTTAGGTAAGTTAGTACATCAACTTCTCGGGGTCGTAACTTTTTCATATGATCTCCATTTTAGGCGCACGATATCTCGTTGGAAAGGTCTATCCGAGGAATACACATGTTGACATAAGAATCTCTATTTGAAATTAGATTGAATGTGGAAAACCCTAAAAAAAAAATTTAGGGCCTCAAAACTATCGTGGAAGTTAGGGACCCAAAAACTAGGAAAAAACTGCCAAACTGGAAAAATGCCAAAATAAGCCAGTTGGAATAGGTGGGAGGCCACCAAAATCCTTCTGCATCATTTGGATACCTAGTTAGTGAAAAAATATTGTGGAGAGATACAGTTGTAGCTGCAACAACAACTGCAAGGAGGAATAAGGGAACATGGTCATCTATTGGTCTTGGTCTCTCTCTAGTGCTATCAAGTGATATTCTTGGTGATTCTCTTGGTGATATTCTTGGTAATTATCTTGGTGATTCTCTTGTCGACATTCTTGGTGATAATATTAGTGATATTCTTGCTAAGTATGGTGCAAATTTGAGAGAGTAGTGCAGCTGCAGCTGACGTAGTTGTGTATGGTACTTGTTCTGTGGATATGGAGACTCTCTCTCTTGTGCGCTACCCTTGGAGAAGGAGCACTCTACTTGTCTTGAGTTGTTGCTGCAGTTAGCAGCTAGGGTTTATCTATTGGTTCTGGAGTAGGCTTGCCAGAATTATTCTAAGTAAAGGTTAGGGTGCTTGGAGGTCGCCTTGTGCCTATGGTTGGGTGACAATGATGTGACATTGTCTATGGTTAAACAAGCATACCAAAATTTTAACATGGTTTCATAACAAGGTTTCCTTCGTAACAATCTAACCACTGGAAGGAAGATCCTCAATTTCCCCCATTTCCAAGCTTGTTGAGCACTTACTGAACTCACTAAGAAGGTCTCTTAATTATGGTGCATTTCTTCCTCAGATCAGATATGCAAATTTCTAAATTTGAGATATTAGGGTTTCCTCATAAAAACCCTAGGTTTGTAGTGCCAGTTGTAGTACTAGTTGCAACACCAATTGAAGTTCCAGTTGAAACATCAGTTGCAGTGCCAACACCAGTTGCATTGAAAGTTTCTATGAAGTATTGGGACTAATTTTAGGTTTTCCTAGTTCTCCTTATCTCAGCGCATATCCATCTATCTCTAGATTGCAAGTTGAAGCACCTTGAAATTTTTGGGTTCGCTGTTGCTTACCGCTATTGTCGGATGGTGCCACTACCTATCGATGCTATCAGAGGTATGCACTTGTATATGTCTAAAATGTATCACTATATTAAGGTAATTTGCAGGAGAAGGTATCTTTTTTTCCAAACAATAATCATAGATCCATAGGGATCTCAGATCCAATGCATTTAGAGGAACACCACACTCCAGGTTTGATTGTTTTCATATGCCTCTACCTATTATGGAATTATTGTGACCTTATGAACATCTAGTTGTGTTTTTATCTATTGAAGTTATGATTATCATATTAACCTCTGTTTAAAGTTAAAATTAGAAACCAACTTTAGTCAAAGTATTAGATTGATTAAGGTTGAGATTTTAGAGTTTATTTGCATTATATTCTCTAATTCAGATTTTTGTCAAGAAAGCATATTATCTTAAGTACAGGGGACATGTTGAAGAGAATACTTGTCATCTTGAGTGAAGGATACTCATAATAAAATCAACAACATTCATTCTTGAAGATAAGACTCTAGGTTCCAGGTTATTGATTAATTGGGTTGGTTTTCATTGATGTCAACCCTTGAAGCAAGTCCAGTAGCAAATTTTTGTATCCCCAACAGTATGATTAAGGGAATTACATTTTATTGATGTATAATGGTATCAAGTTTAATATATTTGCAGGTAATACTATTCTATATGGATATTACATGTCATTCCATTTGCGGTGATACGCAAAACGTTACATAACTCCTCACAATTAGAGAGTTATGGTTTGGTGAAGTGGAGAACCCTCAAGAGTTATCTAGAAGGTCAAAGAAGTCAAATTAATTCTAGAATCTCCTAGAATAAGTTGACTAGTCAAGTGGGTTAAACTAGGAGTTAGTCATGGGTTAAGTTGTTGCAATAAGAAAATAATTAAAAATAATTTAGTTGCAACTAGAAGTGGAGAATTTACTATTTGAAGCAAAGTGAGTTAGAAGTGGACAAGTGGTTAGAAGTGGGTTATCCCTAAAAAAAGGAAAGTGGGTTAATCTGGTTAGAAGGTAACCACATGAGGAAGCCACATGGAAGTATAAATAAGAGAGAAAGGCTCTCCCATTAGCACATATTGAATATCATTGATTATCTATTTTGTGAAAGGTTGTTTGGGAAGGTATTATTGATAGAGAAAAGTGAGGCAAAAAAAGTGCGGAAATAAAAGTGATATAGGTGAATAGCAATGTCCACCCACCTTTTCCAACTCGCTCGAAACAGTTTTTTGGCAATTTTGGAAATTTACTATTTTTAGCGGTTTTTAACTTCCGGGACCATTTTGAGGGCTTAAATGAAGGTTTTTCGGGATCGAGATTCTCAATGATAGCTAAAGTCTATAATTGAGCCCCAAAAATTAATCTCCTTGACAATATCTTTCCAATGGGCTATCGTGCACCAAAAACAGAGATCGTATGCAAAAGTTACGACCCCGGGAAGTTGATGTACTAACTTACCCAAACAGGGCCCAGATGACTTTTGGCAGTTCATCTCCTAGGGTTAGGTTTTTGGATGTCTAGGGTTTTTTACATTCATGTTTATTGTAAAAATGAATTCAGAGCCTCATTGTAATCATCATCTTGTGAATGAGCTCAACCGTCACATCTCTTCTCAGAGATAAGCTGCCACCATTCCAACAAGCTTGTTTTCCATTGCATTTTACAGTTTTAGCTTATTTCCTTATTGAATAGAAAACTAGTTTTACTGTATCTTTGTTATTCTATGTTAAGCATATTTTAATAATATGTATTCATTTTGTTCTTCTCATAAAATCCATATCAATGGTATTAGAGCGGTTTGCTCCTTTTTGTCTTAATGCATGACCCCAACGAGGTCAAGGTACAAAGAATTGGGTCTCGAGCTTGTTTCTCTTGAGGACAAAAGCTATCGCATGCCCAAGAGACCTATGATGGAAGGAGAAAATAAAGATGAATGGACATGAGATTCTTTCAAAATGTTGATTGAGGAAGCCCTCATGCAACAGAGGAACGAGATGATGGATAGTTTCGCACAAATCTTTCGGTGGCTACCAACAGGTGACACATCTTCCTCGATTGGAGGCGCCGCCCCCTTCAAGGTACAAATAAACTTAGATATTCCTATATTTGAAGGTTATATAGACGTAGATGTTGTAGACAAGTGGTTGAATCTACTAGAAGGGTATTTTTCTGTCCATAACTTTTCGAATAGAGAAAATATTACTTTTGCACTCCTCAAAGCCATTCCCCATGTCAAAGATTGGTGGGAAACTTTCTGTGAGCAAAAGGAAATAGAGGAACCCTCATTATTTACAGTCATGGCCACCTGGGAATCCTTCAGGAATGTTATTAAGGAACAATACTACCCTGTCGAAAGTTATAACGACTTGTATACCAAATGAACCACACTGCAGCAAGAAAGAGACCAAGCAGTGCCAGAGTTCACAAATATCTTCCATTCCTTGTGCACCAATATGGGTATCAAAGATTTAGAGAAAAATATGGTTCTCAAATATCGTGGTGCTCTGCATAGTACATCCACAATGAAATGGAATTTATGGACATCTCATCCGTGGGCATGGCCTACCGATATGTCGTCAAAATCGAGTAGAAGCTCAAACAAAAGACACGACAATTTGGGCCTGGGAACCCCTCACAGCAAAATCTAGGAAGGGGCGATGCCAACCCACAAAAAAAGGACAAAGAAAAGAGGGACAATATCAGGAAAACTAGTCCAAGCCACAAGAAAATAAGGACACCAGAAAGACAAAAAAAGATACCGGGAAGTGGTGCGACTTCCATAAGAGCCATTGGCATAACACTATTGACTGCCACTCAAAGAAGTCACTGGTGGCCGAAGTGAAAACATATGAATCAGATGTGGGTTTTGACTTTGATTCAGAACTAGAAAGGGGAAGACGGATCATTGACGTGGAACCCAGTGCCACCATTGCTACCACCAAGCTCTAACATAGTGAATCAGACGAGCCAGAAGAAGGCGAGTGCCTCTTCCATTCATAGATGTGGGTAAAAGGAACTCCACTGACAAGCGTCTGACCCTGCCGACAACGCCGCACCCACAACCCTACACCATTTGATGGCTCCACCAAGGAAGTGATCTTCGTGTAAGCCAACAGTGTCGACTGTTGTACGAAATCAAGCCCTTCAAAGATGAGTTATTATGTGATGTTTCTCCTCTCAAAGTTTGTAATGTTCTTTTGGGCCAACCTTATTTATGGAAACTTTATGTTGTATATGAGTCTAGGCCTCGTAGTGTTATTATTACTTTGAACGGGAAATTGTATAGGATACCCGAGGCAATCCCTCCTAGTGCTATTTCCTTGATCTCTGTCAAGAAATGCAGGAAGGTCATCTCTCAGACCAAGAAATTTGTCTTCGTCATGATTCACTCTCAAAGTGAGTGAAATATCACAGCCACATCTAGGGCCTCCACTACCGATCTCTCCACACAACATAAACAAGTGGATAAGGTTATGGAAGAATACTCAGATATATTATCCTCTCCTACCGGGGCACCTCTGAACTTCCAAGTCAAGCATCCCATCGATCTGACCCAAGGCGCACTGCTACCTAATGGGCCAGTCTACCATCTCTCTCTTTTAGAAAATGAGGAGGTCAAGAGGAAGATCCAAGAACTGCTCCATAAGGGGCACATACGTCGCATCTCATCGCCTTGTGGGAGCCCAATCATGTTGGTGCAGAAGAAATACAGGACATGGTGACTCTGCATTGATTACCGAGCCCTGAATAAAATCACAGTCTGAAACTGGTACCTGATTCCCCGAATCGACGACCTCCTTAATCAAATCACGGGGGAAAAATAATTTAGTAATATTGATCTGAATTATGGCTACCACTAGGTCCCAATAGAACTGACAGATGTATGGAAGACCACCTTCAAGTCAAAAGAAGGTCTTTTTGAATGGTTGGTCATGCCCTTTGGCTTGAAAAATGCTCCACCAAATTTTATGAGGATGATGGAAAATATCCTATGATCTTTCACCAATAATTTTTTAGTGGTGTATCTGGATGAAATCCTCCTCTAAACGAAGACTTGGGCAAAGCACTTGTAGCATATTCAACAGGTTCTGCACACCCTGCGGTAGCACAAACTATATGAAAACTTGGAAAAATTCTCCTTTCGCATGGATAGGGTCCATTACTTAGGATATATCGTTGATCAACATGGTGTGCATGTGGATCTAGCCAAGATATAGGTCATCCGTGACTAGCCATCCCCAACCACACTCACTGAATTTTAGAGCTTCTTGGGCCTCGCGAATTTCTATCCCAGGTTCGTGTTGGGATTTTCTCATATCGCATGGGCCTTCAGCCAAGTAACCAGGGGTGGTGGTAAGGAAAAATTTGTGTGGGTTCTGTCCCAACAACAAGCCTTCAATGACTTGAAGAAGCGTTTGTGCTCATCCCCAATACTTTCATTAACGGACCTGCA
This sequence comes from Picea engelmannii, assembly GCA_009831015.1. Taxonomy (NCBI): domain Eukaryota; kingdom Viridiplantae; phylum Streptophyta; class Pinopsida; order Pinales; family Pinaceae; genus Picea; species Picea engelmannii. The sequence continues at coordinate 1,107,035 of ML780764.1, forward strand.
ACATCCCTTTGAGATCGAGACAAATGCTTCAAACTATGTTGTGGGCGTCGTTATCACTCAACACGGCCACCTCATGGGATATCATAGTGGGACACTATCATGTGTTGTCCGTAAGTACCCTACTTACGAAAAAAAATGTACTCCATTCTGCAAGCCTGTCTTCAGTGGAGACATTACATTCTTGGGAAGGAGACAATCATCCACACTGATCACAAGCCACTACAGTTCATGTAGACCCAAGGAAAATTGTAGAATGCCTGCCATCAGAAGTGTTCCACATACTTACAGTAGTTCCACCCCAATATCAAGTATAAAACATGAAGTACCAACCGAGTTGTTGATTTACCCAATTGACCTCCAGTCATGACATTCACCACGGTGATAAACTCTTGCGTCCATGAGACCTCTAGATAGCCCCACCTCTATGAGACATACCCTGACATCTCCACCACCTACCAAATGTTGGGCGCCAACTCAGTGGTTGCTAATTCCATCTTCAAGATGGGTAGTTGTGTTGTCTATGCCATCTCTGTGTGCAAAGATGATTTGGGAATCTCACTACAATCGGGTGGCATGACACTTTGGCATCAAAAAGATAGTGGAAGTGTTGCAAAAACATTTCTACTGGCCAAAACTTTGAAAGGATGTCGACAAGTATATTAGGTCCTGCACCGCCTGCGCTATTTCCAAACCGACCAATAATAAATAGGGCCTGTACACCCCTCTGCCTACTCTTGATGGGTCATGGGAATTCATCTCAATGGATGACATGCCGGGCCTCCCATCCACCAAGAGGGGAAATGACTATGTTTTTGTGGTTTTTGATCTCTTTTCCAAGATGGAGATTCTAGCCGCCTGCAAGAAGAACATCACAACAAAATCCATTGCCAAGCTCTTCTTTGAACAAGTATGGGTACATTTTGGGATACCACAAACCATTATGTCAAACCGTGAAATTTGGTTCCTCAACACATTCTGGTCGAGCCTCTAGTCACTATTGGATATGATCCGGAAAAGATCTTTTAATGACTGTGGATGAGTTTTTAATTGCATGCGTTAATTAACCATTTAAGAAGATGAATGAAAGAGGATGAAGATGAGAGAATATATCACAGCCATAATACAAAATATAGATCTGAACTGAATCAATAAGAACAACAAACCATAACAAGAGAAGTGATAATGGAGTTCGACACAAAATTGCCTACGTCTCTGGGCCTTTGTCTCAGTGGGGGAGGCTTCTTTATTTTTGTTCAAAGCTCAAAAAGTACATCGCAAAAGTTCCATTAGGATACAATATTGATTTTTTCATGTTCTTCCAAATCTCTAGAACCCAGCAGAAGAAACGACACGGAAAATGGATGATCGGAGTTCCCAGAAATGGCCCGCAACCATCTGCTCCTCAACAACTTCCCTGCATAAAAATGGCTTTGGCTTGGCTTCCCTTCAGCATAACTCTACTCTGACTGTCCTCTATGGCCTCAAACAGGCCTGGTTTATATATATATGAATTTGGTTATCCATCCCCAACTTCCTCCCAAAATCTGGACTCCAAAAATGCCCAATATCTCCCAAAAATGGCTAAAATCCATTAGTTATAGGCATAGATTTAAAAAAAAAATCCAAACTATATAATAAAACCCAAATTACATGAAATATCAGGCCTTATCCCCAAATAGGTACTTCTCACCCCCTTTAATCGATCATATGGCTAAAAATGGGCTGAGCTCTAGCCCAAAGGCTAAGCGTTGCCCCCCTTAACTTGTGCCAGCCCTGGTTCTGTGGCATAACATGGGACCTTGACCTAGAATAGCCTGATCCCTGAGGGATAGGCCCCTTGATTCACGCATTGTGGTTACATGGTGGAACGGGGTCCAAGGGATGGCCCCTATCCAATACTCTCGTGCATGTGGTAAGGGTTAAACCCCCCGCGCTCCTAGTTATATGGGACGGTTACATGACAACGTATGGTTGTGGGTTGGACCATAGTATCATAAGCAAAAAAGTGGTTTGATGGTAGATGGAGGGTGCCAAAAGATTATGGGTGAGGGAGGAGGTCGGGCAGTCGAACCCAGCAGAGGCCCAATATTTTGTACAAACCAACAACCAATAGAGGGGTGCCACATGGCAGCCCATGACTGGGCCACGTGGAACCTCCTCATTCACCAAAAAAACTACCACGTGTCGAGCGTCGTATGGTCCACGTATCTTCCACGTACCCTGCCACCTGTCTCCAAGTCATCACCATACCTTCCCAGTTAGCCTGCTGACGTTAGCTCGTGCCATGTGTCACCCTTAGACTGGTCCAACTCACCTGGCGCACACCTTATCACCTACCACATGTCTTCTCTAGGAGATGCCACATCAACTTTACGGACTTTATAGACTGTACAATCACCCATTTTTTTTTCCTGTTTGGGTTTTTGATCAGAATGCGATATCTTTCGCATACAGAGCCCATTTGACGAAGTAAATATATGGCTGAAATCAAGACGATGATATGGATGCAATGCAATTGGTTTCATTCGATTCCAAGAACTTTCATTTTTGAGCCTTTTTTGGGCCCAAGTAGCCTTCTGGATTCGATTCTGGATCACGCCTTCCCACTAAGGACCTTTTGGTCCCCAAAAGGTTATTGACCAGTCAACAAGCTCGGTATAGGCCACTTGTCTTGTCCTCCATCCCTGAACTCTGTCATGTGCATCTATCTTATCAAAATCAGTTGTAACACAATCATGACAACTGACAACATATTGTTAGCCATTTGTACCCTGTAACATTTTACTGAAGCCACTATCATCCATGTAGACAACATTACTAATGATAGGGTCAAAAGTATGACTGCAAATGAACTGATATACTTGGAATACTTGCACGACATGAGATTTTCTTGAAGAAAACTTTGATTGATCTTCCATTCAACAATCATTCCCTGTTCTTGCTTAAGATTGATTACTACATTTGGAACAATTAGAGGTTTGTTTCTTTCTTGAACTGCCTTGCTTAATTGTTCCTTATTTTGAAGATTTTTATTTGCCTTAACATGATGAGCATGAACCACATAATCTTTACCTTCTTTGGTTAATCGATATTGATTCTTTTCCCTGTAGAAGACTGCTTTGCGATCATATAAGTATGGACTTCCTAAGACCATTCCACATTCACTTAACGACACTACATCAAATGTTACCTCATCTACATACTTATATGAAATTGCAAATTTGACTGTGCACTGCTTTGTTATGTGCATTTGATGATGATTGCTTATCCATTTAAGTGTGTAAGGATTATGATAAGTTTGTGTTTTTAACCCCAATTGCTTAACCAATTCTTCTGAGATTAGATTAGCTTGAGATCCACTGTCGATTAATGTGTCTATCTTAGTGTCTCACATGATTACCCTTATATGAAACAAGTTGCTTCTACAGTCAATGCCTTCACCAATTTTACCTATCATACCAACCAATGAGATCTTTGATTCATCACCTGAATCCAATCCCAAGTCTGTGGGTCTTGTTGTCGCTACCACTGTTTGCATTCCTTTCTTTTCCTTGAACCACTTTGTCCTCTTCTCGGGATGCAACTGCCAACATCTATCCTCATCATGTCCCTCTTTCTTGTAATGCTTGCAAGAGGGCTTCCCTTCCTTTCTTGTCACTGCATTTGAATTTTTTCCATGCCATTTCCTCTTGTCCTCTTTCCTTGAAGACGATGATTCCCCTGACACACCTGCTTTCCTTGCTTCAATATACGTTGCTTGAACATAAACCTCAACAAGGTTAGTGGGTCCAAACATGAATATAATGTTTCTAATATGCATAGGTAAAACTCCTATATACTTCATAAGAGTTTCTTATGTTTGTAAAGGGATATCTAACATCAATGCCATTTTTCAAAATCCATCTGTATACTCTTGCACTGTTTGTCCTTTTCTTAGTTTTAAAGATTTCCATTCAATTAATTCTTTTTCTTTATAACCCAAAGGATAGAATTGTTTCCTAAGTGCAGAAATGAAGTTTTTCCATGATGGAAATACATTACCCACTCGTTGCGTTCCATTTTGCAACTTGCTTTGCCACCAAATGAGAGTTGTACCTGCAAGTCTCAAAGATGCCAACTTTATTTGTGTGGCCTCATCCCTGATCTGTTGCACACTGCAGTAAACCTCCATCTGCCTGATCCAATTTTCAAGTTTCTCTACATTTACTTCACCATCATATATGGGTAACTCAAATTTAACATCAAGTTTTAACAATGGCATTGCATTCTTATGTTTATGAACATATTTCTTTATATTATATTTAGAACTTGAACTTAAAGAAGAAGGAGAAGAAGGAGGTGATGATGGAGGTGAAGGAGGAATCTGAGGATGATCCTCTTCCTCTTCACTTTTTCTCTTTGAAGATTCACTCAAAACTGGTCTCTTTCGTTCCAAGTAATCCTCATACAAAACTTTCACCATCTCCGACATAGCAAGGAAAGTTTTTCAGAACTCTTTCTCATCCTGAGAAAGCCCTTCTTCCAATGCCATCTTCTCGCTGTGAGAAGCTCTCTTTCTCAATCCAATTAAAGGATTCTCTGCAACAAGATCGCCTTCACCATGTTGTATCTTTTCCCTGGTTAACATGCAAAACTGAAATCCAAATGTCAACTAGCTCTGATACCACTTGATCCAGAAAAGATCTTTTAATGACTGTGGATGAGTTTTTAATTGAATGCGTTAATTAACCATTTAAGAAGATGAATGAAAGAGGATGAACATGAGATAATATATCACAGCCATAATACAAAATACAGATCTGAACTGAAGCAATAAGAACAAAAAACCATAACAAGAGAAGTGATAACGGAGTTCGACACAAAATTTCCTACGTCTCCGGGCCTTTGTCTCAGTGGGGGAGGCTTCTTTATTTCTGTTCAAAGCTCAAAAAGTACATCGCAGTAGTTCCATTAGGATACAAGACTAATATGGTCATGTTCTTCCAGATCTCTAGAACCCAGCAGAAGAAACGACACGCAAAACGGATGACCGGAGTTCCCAGAAATGGCCCGCAAGCGTCTTCTCCTCAACAACTTCCCTACATAAAAATGACTTTGGCTTGGCTTCTCTTCATCATAATTCTGCTTTGAATGTCCTCTATGGCCTCAAACAGGCCTGGTTTATATAGATCTGAAGTTGGTTATCCATCCCCAACTTCCTCCCAAAATCCGGGCACCAAAAATGCCCAATATCTCCCAAAAATGGCTAAAATCCATTAGTTACAGGCATAGATTTAAAAAAAAAATCCAAACTATATAATAAAACCCAAATTACATGAAATATTAGGCCTTATCCCCCAATAGGTTGGCACGTGCCCCCTTTAATCGGTCATATGGCTAAAAATGGTTCGAGCGCTAGCACAAAGACTAAGCGTTGCCCCCCTTAACTCGTGCCAGCCCTGGTTCTGTGGCATAACATGGAACCTCAACCTAGAATAGCCCGAGCCTTGAGGGATAGGCCCCCCGATTCACGCACTGTGGTTATATGGTGGCGCGGGGTCCAAGGGTTGGCCCCTATCCAATACTCCTGCGCATGTGGTAAGGGTTAAACCCCCCGCGCTCCTAGTTATATGGGACAATTACATGGCAGTGTATGGTTGTGGGCTGGGGCTAGGCCTCGAACCCTCCCCTTTTCCACTATACACAAAATTTCAACATAAATAAAATAATGCGACCATAGTATCATAAGAAACAAAGTGGTGTGATGGTAGATGGAGGGTGTCAAAAGCTTATGGGTGAGGGAGGAGGTCGGGCGGTCGAACCCAGCGGAGGCCCAATATTTTGTATAAACCAACAACCAATAGAGGGGTGCCATGTGGCAGCCCATGATTGGGCCACGTGGCACCTCCTCATTCATCGAAAAGACTACCACGTGTTGAGCACCGGATGGTCCACGTATCTGCCACATACCCTGCCACCTATCTCCAAGTCATCACCGTACCTGCCCAGTCAGCCTGCTAACGTCGGTCCGTGCCATGTGTTACCCTTACAGTGGTGACACATGTCACCCTCAGACTGGTCCAACTCACCTAGCATACACCCTGTCACCTGTCACGTGTCTTCTCTAGGAGCTGCCACATCATTTGTACGTCCGTATGGCCTGTACAGTCAGCCTTCCACATGGCACTGTACGGACTGTACAATCACCCATTTTTTTGCCTATTTGGGTTTTCGATCAGAATGTGATATCTTTTGCATACGGAGCCCATTTGACGAAGTAAATATATGGCTAGAATTAGGATGACGAGACATATGCAATGAAATTGGTTTCGTCCGATTCCGAGAAATTTCATTTTTGAGCCTTTTCTGGGCCCAAGCAACCTTCTAGATCCGATTCTAGATCAGGATACCAAGCTCACCAAATCCATTGCCTTCCACCCCAGACAGATGGCCAAAATGAGGTCATCAATTGGATGATCGTACATATCCCACACATGTACAATTTAAAACATCCCCACACATGGGATGGGAGTCTTCCCTATGTCCAACATAGCTACAACTGAGCCTTGTATAGCTCAACTGGCCACATTCCCTTTCAGGTGGGGTTGGGATTCCAACCATTGGACCCCATGGATGTTTCACTACCCCTGGTGACCACCTCGACCGACTCGTCCCCTGCTCCATCAGAAGATGACAAAGCCACCTGGTTCATTGAGTGGATCCAGCACATCCACCAACAAGTTTAGGATATTCTACAGAAGTCTAATTCCAAGTACAAGTAGTGCCATGATCAACATCTGGTGCCACATAAGTTTTATGTGGGAGACAAATTTTGGTTGCACTTGCAAAAATAACGCCTTACAGGGCCCCATCAGAATCTTCTCCCACTCTGTTATGGGCCATACACCATCACCAAGGATGTGGGTGACAATGCATTTGAGCTCAACATTCCCCTTTTCCTTGGTCTGCGCCCAGTCTTTAACATGGCTCTCCTTCGGCCATATTTCCCACCATTATTGGACACCTCAGAGATAGCATAGAATTTGAAACCAAGAGAGATCAACCCTTACTGCATGCAACATGCATCTAGTGATAATATTGTGGACAAACTGATCAAGGGCACTCGACAACAAAGGATCCAACTTTATCGAGTCATCAAGGCAGGGAAGCTCCTGCACCAATGCAAGTGGCTCACCCGGGGCCAAATTCAATAGAAATTTCCTCATCTGATGGGGGAATCAAAACAATGGATACCATTTCTTCCTAACGAGGGAGGATTTATCCAGGTGGATATTGGTGGCCACTCACCTTTTCCAACTCGCTCAAAACAATTTTCTGGTAATTTTGGAAATTTACTATTTTTAGTAGTTTTTAACTTCCAGGGCCATTTTGAGGGCCTAAATGAAGGTGCTTCGGGATTGAGCTTCTCAATGATAGCCAAAGGATCTGATTGAGCCCCCAAAATGAATATCCTCTATGATACCTTTCCAATGGGCTATCGTTCACATAAGACAAATATCTTATGCAAAAGTTACGACCCCGGGAAGTTGATGTACTAACTTACCCAAACGGGGCCCACATGAATTTTGGCGCTTCATCTCCTAGGGTTAGGTTTTTGGATGTCTAGGGTTTTTGACATTCATGTTTATTATAAAAATGCCTTCATAGCCTCATTGTAATCATCTTCTTGCAAATGAGCGCAACCATCACATCTCTTCTTAGAGATAAGCTGCCACCATTCCAACGAGCTTGTTTTTCGCTGCATTTTACAGTTTCAACTTATTCCCTTATTGAATATAATTTTTTTTTTACTGTATCTCTGTTATTCTGTTTTAAGCATATTTTAATAATCTGTATTCATTTCATTATGCTCATAAAATCCGGATCAAAAAGCGCAGTAGAGAAAGTGCGGAAAAAAATTTGGCAGGAAAACTGGGGCAGAGAAAGTGAGGTAGAAAAAGTGCAGAAGAAAAAAATGCAGCATAAAAATCGTGGAAGAAAAATCATGGCATAAAAAGTGCGGCAGAAAAATCGCAGAAGAAAAAGTGCGGTAGAAAAAATGTGGCAAAACAATCTCGGAAAAAAAATCACCGGAGCAGATGTTATAGCAAAATTTGCCTCACCATTGCTATCTTGCACAGAGGGCCTTTTTCCATTTCCCTATGCAGACTTATCATCCCTTTTTGATGAATCTAGATCTAAAATTATACATTTTTCCACATATACGCTCCCTATCTATTATGCAAGATGCGTATACACTGGCTGCTCCACTACAACCCACGTACATCGAGATTTGTGCTAGAAAATACAAAAATGAGGTTGGGTTCCCATGTCACGACAATAGATCTCTAATCCTTGGCCTTCCATATACTGGAAACGTTCTGACTCAGCCCTTTAGTTGCATTCTGAAGGCTATAAAAGCACAATTTCAAGCTATGCAAAAGAGGAGAAAGCATTCAACTTTGAGAGCAAAGTTACTCTGGAGAAATTACTTCATATTGAGTATGCATCCCTTTGTCCCTCAAGTTTGAACAGAGTGTTCAACCCCCAAGCTCTTTCCCTATTTTTGAGAGGACCTCATTGCCTCTTTCCTATGAGCTTTCCTTTGTTAGAGGATTGATGTGGTGGAGACCCAGTTGGAAGGAACTTGGTTTCTTGGTTTCGAACAGTGCTGACATGAAAGTCTGTAATGTTGTCACTTCAACTGATTAATTATTAATAGAAATACTCATTTCCCGTCCTATTGGTATCTTGAAAATATATATGATTATTATCCATGGGCATGTTTGTAATGTTTATTAATGGATTATGCTATTTGATGTGCTAACCTCTTTATATTATCACTATGTACTTGCTTTGCTTGTTTGTTGAGAACTTCTTGCAGGTATAAAGCTTTGGGTCAAAGTGCTCAACGGTGGAACATCATTGAATGTTGGATCAAGGTAGGCCTCTTTCTTATCTTGCACATTATTTTATATAGCATATGCTGGAATTGAGTTGATTTTTTCAATCACACCTGTCTGTTGTGGTTTAACCTTGGCCATAGAGAGTTTTTCCCTCATAACAGAAATGGCGACTCCACTGGGGAGAGATCTTCCTTCTAAGGGTTGAAGTACTTTTTCTTCTTACATTGCTCTTTTTCCTTTGTGTTTCTTGTCGTATCACTACTTGACATATTCTGTTCACTCTAGGTTTGAGTTTTCATCCTTTTGCCCCTGCCTGGCCTTGTTTTAAATCATATACGCCCCTTTTGCCTTGACAATCGCTTATACACGCTTGTTGTCTCTCTACAAGATGCGTATATACACTTTGTTCTCCTGAATAGTCGCGTATACCACTTTCCCTTTCCTTTTTTCTTGGTTTAGTGACTGCTAGGTGGAATTTGAAGATTGTTGGGCCTTCTTAGGTCTTTGTAGTGCCTGTTGAAATTGTCTGGGATGATAGGAAACCTGTTTGGAGTTGAATTTTTGGGCATCGTCTTTCTCTTTGTTTTCCATTTTTAATTTGCCCTCGTTCTTTGGTCTATTTTCTTGGTTGCTTGGTATTCTTCTCGAGTTATTTCTTTTATACATAGTAGAATTTATATATCAAGTTGCTCATCAGTCCATGCATTTTCTTTTTAATATATTGAAAATACAAAAAGAATAGGCATTTTGCATTGGTTAGTATTTTTGTCTTTGAACCTTTATCATTATCTTAGTGCATTTAAAGAAAGGTTGCATTTTACTTCTGAATTGCAGAGTTGAAATTGAAGGCTACATTGTTTTTATTAGCATATCATTCATTGAAAAGTTAAAGATAGGCTTTGCATTATATTCATATTTATTTTTCTTGCAGAGTCATAACATCATGAGTTTCACTTCCATACCTTTTTGAGTAATCACGTCCAATAAAATTTACGCTTTAAACTAAAATTGATTAGTCATGATTTTATTTTTAGGGTGCATGAACTAGCCTAGGATTTAGTGCCTTGGAATAGGATTTTGTAAGTAAATTTCTCCAAGGCAATTAAATCAACATATGTGTATGAGACAAGGAGTTGAGAAGTCCATTGTATAATTGGTAAGATCAGGAGGCTCCACTCACACCAGAGTTAATCATGAGGTCGCGCGAAGTTAGTTGAAGGGATAACCCCTGGATACTCACCTAGTGTTAGATATATTTATGTGGGTTTATTCGTATTTGGGGATCTTGCTAGTACCCATACCTCTGTGAGAGGCGGTTCTTTCAAGGTTTCAAGCTTTGCTACCCCGCCCATACGGTGATCTGGACTTATGACTACTTTCCTATGCGTCATTTATACAATGGTTTATTAGTTTCTTGACTTAGGTATCTCATAGGTTACTTGCATGGGTTATTCTGCTTGTACCCTGAGTCAGATAGGGGTCGGACAACACACAACCTTTATGGAGGATTACCTCTCCAGGGTGATTTGACTGACTATTTGTTAAGCCTATGAGGGCCCTTATAACTGATTCTGTTACCTCCAAACTTTAGCAGGGAGTCTCAAGTCCCTCTTGGATGAGGCATACCTTCTTTAGCAAGGGAGGCCACTCAGCCATTTTAGCCCGTTTGCATGCATATTGGTCGTTTGACTTTTTGGTATGCTCTTTTACTACTAGTTGGCCCTAGAAGTCTTTTTTGGGTTTCATTATCATGGATAGAGTTTCTTTTACTCCCTCATTCACCACTTCCCACCCCATGATGCTTGCTCATTTCATGGGGACGGACCCTTCTTCTTTTTACAATGGTATACACAATTACGATGATCAGTCTGCACCTTGGGTCTCTAGTCACTTTTCTGTTGATACGCCTTCCCAAGTGAAACCCTCTCCATGGTCCACGTATGTGAATCCTAGAATTGGATCTAGGGGCACCGTCACTCCCATGCCCACTTCTCTGTTTGATATGAGTCGTGTCCCCATGGGAGGTTGGAACCTTCCCCCTTTTGGATCCAATACTAGTTATTCTCTTTCAGGAGCTAGTGCTCAGATGGGTGCTTATTCCACTTATTACACACCACCCATATATCTTTCATCTGCCATGTCAGTCCCTTTAAACACTTTTTCCATGATAGGTCCGCAAGTAACCCCAAGTATTTCATATGGGGAGAATAAATTTTACGGTTCAGGCTACCCTCTTTATGGGACCCCTTCACAAGGGGGCAACATATATCCTCACTCGAATAATTCTTATCCTACCTTGGTCTCTTAACAAACCTCAGTGATGATGCCCGCCCAAACCTCTTCGGACCATTTTGGCATAAACCGCCATTTTTCTGAGCAGGGACATGGGGTACACCTGAATCCTTTTTGGCCTGCGATGTTTCAGAAACAACCTTTCTCCGGACCTTGAAATCAAATTTTGCAATCTATCGCTAGCCCAGTCACTGTCAATCACACTAGTGCTCCATCACCAACCTGTACCAGTAATGTCGGGGATGGGTCGACATTTTCTACAAATTACAATGACAACTCGCACCCAACCTCTACCAATCATGTTGGGGGGACCATCCTCTTCACCCCGAATCATAGTCGTATCCCTTATTCATCATACAGAAGACAAATCTCTTTCCCCAGCTAGTCACATCGAGAAGACTAGACGTCTTAGACGTAAACCTAAATTCCTTTCCAGGACTTGTGAAGGAAGTCACCTTACTCATTTGTGTCTAGTGACTGCCGAGATACCAGAGGCGTGGGGCTCACCCAAAATCCCTGCATATTCTGAGACACCCATGGTTCCTCCTTACACCACTTATCCTTTGACGATCTTAGTGGTCCTGCTGCCACGATTTTCCCCCGACCTCACCCCTTTTGTCGAAGGTGAAGTGTCTCTTGCCCTCACTACTATGCATCCTCTTCAACCTATAATTGAAGAAGTGGCCACACCAGTGAAATTTCTGGTCAATCCTACTCTCCTTGAAGAGAGTGATGCACCTTTCAGTCATGTCATCAATATTCCAAATCCTCCCCCTTCTGAATGAAAGAGATTTATTCTTCCCTCGAATATTCTCCCTCCAAGTCTTGATGAGGTCCCCTTCGATTGGGAAAACCTGACGGGGAATCACATACCCCCACCTATGTCTTTTCCATTAAGAGATATTATTCAAACCATTATAAAGGATTTCTCCTCCGTTAGCACTTTCTCTTCCTCGAATTGGAGAACTTTGGGTTTTCCCAAGTTTTTGTCAGCTATTCGTAAGGTACTGATTTTTGGTAGAAGACCAGGACGAGATCCTTGGCCTCCCCCTTTACATGTTGATTAGGACATAAAAACGAGTCTTAGTTAAGCTCTTTTCCGACTCGCCTAAAAATCGAAAAGATCATCGAGTGATTTGTCCCTTTCACACTCGTTAAAATTAGATTGAAAGGTCATGAGTCTTAGTTAAGCTCTTTTCCGACTCGTTATCAAAAATAGAAAAGATTGTTGAGTGAACTTGTCTTTTTCACACTCGTAAATTGGATTTGAAAAGATGTCTATTTGGCACAAGTGTACCCCTTTTTCACACCAAGTAGACTAAAAGATATAAAAAATGACATTTTTTGGCATTAAATTGTGATTTCATCTCATGCCCTCACTTGCAGTATTGATCCTTTTAGCCGGTTCTCGCTTTGCGTTATAAACCATTGCCTAAGTAGTTTGCATCCTCAACCAAGCAGAGCCTTGTTTATATCCTTCACAATTTGACACCCTATACCCTGGAGGGAACATCACCCCAAGTGTCCATCTCCCTCATGCATTTCTTTGCATTAAGCATAGGTACGTTCCACTGCTGGAACTAGTTTTTGCTTACTTACGACACTCGTTCCCTCCTCTATATCATAGCATTTATTTGTTATGAAAAAAAAAAGATGGGTAGGAAGGGAGTACTATATTATAATTGGTAGCAGTCATGTCACCTTTGAACATAGCACAAAGTTATTGAGTCCTCGCGTCATCATAATTTTGGGTTTAGCATGGCCTTAGGAAGCTGATCCCGCTACAGATTTTTCTCTACTGATAGGTTACTCTTCTAGTACCTATAGAGAACATTATGGATGCCTCTTGCATCTAATTGTCATATCATTGGGTCTATGCTGCTAGAGTCCACCATATGTCTCATGCTCTTGTTCAAAGGAATTTTATCAAACTGTGTCAACCACTCCTTAGAAATATTGACTTTGCATGTCGGCCATACCCTCAACTTGTCTCAGAATTAAATGATTATGTGGTCTTATCATACACCTTGGCCCTACTTTCATCATTGGTATTTCACCTTGAACCCAATAGTTGAAATTTCATCATTGGTCGTTTACTGGGTGGTTTCCTTTGTGTTCGACGACAAGACATCTATTCACACTTTGGGATTCGTGTAGTGTCTTGGATTGAATTAGCCTTATTGGTGGTTTCTTCGCCTTTGTCAACAGTTTTTTATCATTGGATTCTATTCAGAGGGTCTTTTTCATGTACCTCTTGCATTTGGAACATGCGAAAGACGCACATGGTTGTTGGTTCATGAACATGTTCTTTGTCTGATCTCCACCAAATCATGAAGCTCCTTCTTTGTTCCTCATGTTGACTGATGAGAGATGCCTCAATGCTCTCCTTTCAGCGGGTCTCTTTCCATCAACTTCAGCTCATTTATTCTGGATATGGGACCTAGATTTTTATGAGTACATTGAGTCTTGTAGTCATTAGTGGCAGGCCCTCTCGCCATTGACAGATGGGAATACATCAATGTCTCCTCATCAATGGATTTCTCAAGTGTTCGACACTGACTCCTTTATTCACACTTGTAGAAATGTACTCAGTGACTTGATACTTACTTTCATTATTGGTAGGTTGTCTCGCATTTGTTAATGGTATACCTCAATGATCGGTAATCAAATGATGTCTCATCGTGTTCGACCTCAACTCCTTTATTCACATGATGTAGAATTACACCCTTGGCGGATAATGTAGAAGAATTGAAGACATCACTATGTGGCCGCAACTTTCCTGAGCTGTTGCTTCCCTTTCATTGGACCAATACCTATTTTACTTCAGTGATCATGGGAGATCAAATTATACTCCATAGCATATAGATATCTTCAGATTGATTTTGAGACCAGTTTCACTAGTCCTTGCTCGTGACTATGACAACTTTTGGCATGTAACCACATTTGTATCTTGCCTATTCATGGCCATGAACACTTGTTTGGTATATTTTCCACATGGATCTGCATTGTATTCTTGGACGCCATGTATGCAACGTCAATACATAATGTAATGAGAAATTGAGTTCATCGAGCAGGTTCTCTACCACTCCACTTCGGGGTTATTTATAATGTATTTCAGCCATCGTATATACTCCTCTAATCTCACAAATTATGGGGAATCTATTATAGCAAGATTTGCCTCACCATTGCTATCTTGCATAGAGGGCCTTTTTCCATTTTCCTATGCAGACTTGTCATCCCTTTTTGATGAATCCAAAGATAAAAATATACATTTTCCACATATATGCTCCCTATCTATTATGAAAGATGCGTATACACTGGCTGCTCCACTACAACCTGCGTACATCGGGATTTGTGCCAAAAAATACAAAAATGAGGTTGGGTTCCCTTGTCACGACAGGATATCTCTGATCCTTGGCCTTCCATATACTAGAAACATTCCAAATCGGCCCTTCAGTTGCATTATGAAGGCTATAAAAGAACAATTTTAAGCTATGGAAAAGAGGAGAAAGCATTCAACTTTGAGGATTGAAGTGGTGGAGACCCAGTTGGAAGGAACTTGGTTTCTTGGTTTCGAACCGTGCTGACACAGAAGTCTGTAATGTTGTCACTTCAACTGTTTAATTATTAATAGAAATACTCCTTTCCCATCCTATTGGTATCTTGCAAATATATATGATTATTATCGATGGGCATGTTTGTAATGTTTATTAATGGATTATGCTATCTGATGTGCTAACCCTTTTATATTATCACTACATACTTTCTTTGATTGTTTGTTGAGAACTTCTTGCAGGTATAAGGCTTTGGGTCAAAGTGCTCAACGGTGGAACATCATCGAATGTTGGATCGAGGTAGGCCTCTTTCTTATATTGCACATTAGTTTATATAGCATATGTTGGAATTGAATTGATTTTTGCAGTCACACCTATCTGTTGTGGTTTACCATTGGCCATAGAGAGTTTTTCCCTCGTAACAACAGATTTGCAACAGTAGAATCGTGGCAGAAGAACATTACAAGAAGAAAAAATGTATGTTTTTCATACGTGTAGTGTTGAATTTATGAATCTGGTAGATGGTTTTCCTTGTAAATTTGTTGGATGCCCTCATGGAATTTTAGGGCTTGTTGTAGTGTTGATATGAGGCAGATCTATTGAAGTTTAGTATTGGTTCATGTTTGAGGGATTTTGGTTGAGGTATGTTGCTGAAGTTATTGGTACATATAGAGGCTTTATGACAATGAGGTTCTAGAACATGGTTGGAGGTACATAATTGTTGTATAGTGTTTGAGGTATATGTGATCATATTAGATTGGTTGATGAGTATACAGTGACAAGTTTCACAGTGAAATATTTGACAGAACATGTTGTAAAAGTGACACATTCAGTTTCTACATTTGACACTTATATTTTAGGGAGGTTTTATGGGGAAAGGATAGGTTGTTGTAGCCACCTTCCGATTGTAGCCAGAGAACATAGGGGGTTGTAGCCTCCTTCCGATTGTAGCCATAGAATTGGGGATTTATAGATTCCCTTAGATTGTAGCCTGAAAATAGGGGGTCAGAGCCTCCTTCAAGTGGAAGCTAGAAAACAAATCAAGTTGGTGCTTCCAATGAATGTAATTCTTAAAGAAAAATAAGAAAACTTATTATGTGGTTTTCTCTCGCATTGGATTTCCACGTAAAAAATACTGGTGTACTGTGTATGTGTATGATTGTTCATTTTTTCATGGTTTATTTACTCTGCACTTATTGGATGATAATTCTATATTGATCATAAAGATAAATAACACTTTCATACTGTGGTTAAAAGGATTAAAAATATCTATTACCGATTCACCCCCCCTCTCAGTAATCCAACAATTGGTATCATAGAAGGTTCCTTAAGAAATGAGTTTAACCACTGAAAGGTAGATCATGGAGAGAAATAGTATGTATAAAAATGGAATATCACAGTTTGATGGAAAAAAGTATGCATTATGGAGTAGAAGGATGAAAACATATGTACATGTACATTGATTTTAAGTTTGGGAATCCATTGTATATGGATACAAAGAACTAGTAGTTCGGCCAAAAAATGACAACGGAAAGTAACTCTATCTAAATAATTCAAAAACCACAAATGCACTTTTGAATGGTCTTTTTGATTCAGTATATACCAAAGTTATACATTGTATCTCCGCTAAAGAGATTTGTGACAAAATTCAAAATATTTATGAAGGAGATTCAAAAGTCAAAGAAACAAATCTTCAAACTTACAAAGGTCAATTCAAACAGCTAAAGATGAAGGAAGATGGAAATATTGCAGCTTACTTCTTATGAGTTGATGAAACAGTGAATGCAATCATAGGATTAGGAGAAGAAATTGAAAAATCTGTAATTTTTCAAAAGGTACTAAGATCTCTTCAATGAGATTTGATCCTAAGATCTCAACACTAGAAGAAAGAGTAGATCTAGACTCAATAAGCATGGATGAACTACATGGAATCTTCAAAGCCTATGAAATGGGAATTGAACAAGAAAATCTAGGTATAAAAGAAGCAGTATTCAAAGCATCCAAAAGGTCAAATAAAAATGGTAATAAAAAAAGAAAAAGAATATAGCAACAACAATGACATCTTGGAAGACAATGAAGAAGTGGCCAACTTTGTCAGAAGATTGGAATCGACAGAAGATATAAAGGTAATCTTCCATTGATTTTTTTTAATTGTGATGGTATTGGTCATTTTGCTAACAAATGTCCTCATAAGAAAAAGAAAAGAAATGATTAAGATGATTCAAATAGAAAACAAACATATAAATGCAAAAGAACCAAAAAGAAAGTCTTCAAGAAACGTTTCTACACCAAAGAGGACAACTCCTCATCAGATGAAGATGAAGTCAGTGAAAGTGAGACAGAAAGAGTTATATTCATGGTAATATAATATTGTGATAAAGAAGACACCGAAGAATAATATGAAGAGGCATAAGTTGAATACTGAGAAGAACTGTTGAGTGCTACATAAGTTATAAAAAGAGAAAAGAAGAAAAACAAGAAGCTCCAAGTAGAACTAGACAAGAAAGAAGACACTTAAGAACTACAGTAGATGATCATGGAATTGAAGGTTCAAATAGAACAAGATAAAATAATTGAAGAAGCACGCAAAGAACAATTAGAAGAAAGAGACAGGATCATTGGAAATTTGGAAGTAGAGATTGTCACATTGAGAAAGGATATTCAAAAGAAAAATATGCAGAACAACTCAAAAGTTTTGGATGACATTATTAGCAGTCAAAGTCCTAATAATAACAAGTCTGGACTTGGATACAATCAGACAGAAAAGGGATCAAGCTCCAAAAATATAGATCAAGAAGAATATCCAAAAATATATGCAGAAACAGTCAGAGGGGATAGGAAGTTATACAAGGAAGATCACAGGGACAATCCTCCACTGAGAAGATTCAAATTTTAGAATGAATGAAAGTTAGAAACAAATAGGCCTCAGGAAGAAGAAGGCTTCAGAAGAGTAACTCCTTTCAAAATATATTCAACTCCCATGTATCAAACTATATTTTTTGGTTTATGTTATGCATGCAATAATTTTGGACATAAAGATGTAAATTGCAGAGCTAATAGAAGGAATATAAACAACTTTGAAATTCATACACAAAATGGTTATCCATGAAAGCCTAGTGAAACACAGAGAATAAGCTACAACAGGTTTGAACCATTGAGAACTGAAGTGGAATGCTACAAGTGAAACAACTTTGGACACATGGCCAAACATTGTAGAATGATAGTCCCTCCTAGAGAAGCACAACATAATAAAAATAGTCATAGACATGAACCTCAGAAGAGAACACAACTAAGGAAGCAGAATCAATATAGAAATGAAGAATGCACACTTGCTCTACAAGCTAAACATAAGAAACGTGGTTGGTATGTTGACAATGGTTTCTCAAAGAACATGACATGTGATGAAGACAAGTATCTAACATTGAGAAAAGAAAGATATGGATCAGTCTCCTTTGGAAACAACGACTCAACTAGAATCATTGGAAAGGGCACAGTCAAAATTGGAAACAAGGATACCAAGGCAGAAAATGTTCTACTAGTGGAAGATACGAAACATAATCTTCTAAGTGTAAGTCAAATGTGTGACCAAGGTTACAAGATTATGTCCAATTCATAGAAATGAGAGATAAGAAAAGTAGGTTCAGGAAAATTGGTTGCAACAGTTGTAAGAACTTCAAGAAACATATATGTATTAAGTGAAATTGGAAATTAAAAGTGTTTTCTAGGAAAGGAAGATGAAGTTTGGCTATGGAACAAAAGAATGGTTCACATAAACTTTTATAACCTCGTCAAAGTCATCAAAAAGGAAGCAATCAGAGAAATAGCCCAGATCATGAATCCAACCAACACTTTATGCAAGCTTTGTTAATGAGGAAAGAAAATAGAGACCAAGTTCAAATCAAAGGAATACTCAATGACAAGACCACTAGAAATTGTGCATACTGATCTAGTTGGACCAACTAGAACAAAGGGTTTAAAAGGTGAGAAATACTTTATGTTATTGGTTGATGATTATACAAGAATGACTGTAGTTTGTTTTCTCAGGAATAAGTCAGAAGCATTTGAGAACTTCAAGGTATACAAGGAAATGGTTGAAAATGAAATGGATTCAAAAATCAAATGCTTGAGATCTGATAATGGAGGAGAGTTTAATTCAAAGGAATTTATATATTTCTACAACAATCATGGTATACAAATTTAATTCTTTGTTTCTAGAACACCTCAACAGAATGGGGTCGTCGAAAGAAAGAATAGGACAATACAGGAAATGGCTCAAACAATGTTAATGGATTCCAATTTAACATATTTTTTTGGACACATGCAGTGCATACAATAGTTCACATTCAAAACAAAGTAATTCTCAAGAACAACAATGAAGAAAATCCTTATTAGCTATGGAAAGGAAGACCAACAAATGTGAAGCACTTCAGAGTCTTTGGAAGCAAATGCTACATAAAAATAGAAGATGGAAGAATGGGAAAGTTTGATTCTTGTGTAGACAAATGCGTACTTGTTGGTTACTCAAGTACAAGGAAATCATACAAATTTTACAATCTAAAGCTCAAAAAAGTTGTGGAAAGCATCAATGTAACGATTGATGAGACAGGTAGACAAAAATTAAAGGAAGAAGAAAAAGAGACAGTGGAACATGTTTACGAAGAAGAAGCAAAGGATGAAGAAGAAACAAAAGGGAAAGAGGAAGAAGATCAAATAGAAGTAGAAGAGAAAGAACAAAAAGTACCTCCAAATACACCTAGCAAATGAATACAGAAGAATCATCCGTTAGATCATATTATTGGGAATGAATATGTAGGAGTTGAGACTAGAAGAATAATTTTTTCACCAGAACAATTGCACCTAGCACTCTTATCTCGATTGAACCAAACAGTTTTGAAGAAGCCAACAAGGATGAATTTTGGATAAAGGCCATGGATGAAGAATTGGATCAGATAGAAAAGAATGACACTTGGGAATTGGTTCCAAGACTAAGGTACAAGAATGTGATTGGCACAAAATGGGTCTTTAGAAATAAATTGAATGAAGATGGATAGGCTGCCAGGAACAAAGCTAGATTGGTATGTAAAAGATACACACAGGTTGAAGGTATAGACTTTGAGGAGACATTTTCCCCAGTTTCCAGAATGGAAGAAATCATATTGATACTAGCTTATACAAGTTTAAAGAATATTAAAGTGTATCAGATGGACGTGAAATCTACGTTTCTGAATGGAGAACTAGAAGAAGAAGTCTACATTCAACAACCAAAAGAATTTTAGTTATCAAAAAATGAAGATTATGTTTGCATATTAAAGAAGGCCTTGTATGGTCTCAAACAGGTTGCCAGAGCATGGCATTCCATACTAGACAGATACTTATAACAGCAAGGGTCCAGGAAAGGAAATGCATACAACAACCTCTACATCAAGGTAATTCAAGATAGTATTTTAATAATTGAAGTTTATGTTGATGATATTATTTTTAGAAGTGATGATGACAGGTTGAGCTAGAAATTTGCAAAGGATATGAAAAATAAATTTGAAATGTCATTACTTGGAGAACTATCCTTCTTTCTAGGTCTTTAGATATGTCAAAGGAACCAAGGAATTATTATTTCTTAAACCAAGTATATCAGAGAAATTCTAAAGAGGTTTGAAACGAAAGATTGAAAACCAGTCAGTACTCCTATGAAAACAAGTAAATATGATGATTCGAAGTATACATAAAATAGGCAGTACATGTCAATGATTGGCATCTTACTTTATATGACAACATCCAGACCATATGTAATGTAGGAAGTTGGACAGGTGGCAAGATTTCAAGAAACACCAAAGGAATCACATGTTATAGAAGTAAAGAGGATATTCAGATATCTCAAGGGTACATGCGAGTTTGGATTATGGTATCCAAAAGGAAAGAATTTATCACTTATTTCCTACACAGATGCAGATTGGTCATGTTGCATTGATGACCGGCGAAGCACCATTGGAGAAATGTTCTACTTAGGTGAGTGTTTGGTATCTTGGCTAGGAAAGAAACAATCATTAGTATCATTATCTATAGTCAAAGAAGAGTATATTGCAAAAACAACATGTTGTACACATGTTCTATGGATGAAACAAAATATGACAGATATACAGGTTGAGTATGATGAGCCCATTCCAATCTATTGTGATAATACAAGTGCTGCCAGTATCTCAAAGAATGCGGTGATGCACTTCAATATGAAGCATATTCCAATCAATTATCATTTTCTATGGGAACAAGTTGCAGAGAAGAACTTCATAGTTGAATACATGGGAAGAAAAGAGCAAGTGGTATATATCTTTACAAAACCGCTTCCAAGGGAATCCTTTGAGTATCTTCTCCAAAGAATCAGAGTAATTTCTACTCCAAAATGAATTCTTTTGAATGATTATCTTATATTTCTTAGATTTACAAGAAGAAGAACCATAAAGAGGAAAATTCAGGTTGGGGGAGTAGTTTCAGAAAGAGTTCAGTCAGGGGGAGTAACCCCAAGGATAGTTCAGTTAGGGGGAGAAGCCTTGGATGGGAAGTCACCTTTTCCATTGATGTCAAATGGGGAGAGATTTATCAGATTCATGATAGAGAGTTAGATTCTTGGAGAGAGAGAAAATAGGCATGGTTCTAGGGGGAGTGATGGTCAGAAGGGGAGAATGAGTGATATGACTTCAGTATTGCATCAGAGTGTTGCCATCAATGCCAAAGGGGGAGATTGTTGATTAATTGGGTTGGTTTTCATTGATGTCAACCCTTGAAGAAATTATGGTAGAAAATTATGGTAGCCCCAATGATCCAGGTAGATATCGATGGTCACCCACCTTTTCCAACTAGCTCAAAACAGTTTTTTGGTGATTTTGGCAATTTAGTACTTTTAGCAGTTTTAACTTCTGGGGCCATTTTGAGGGCCTAAATGAAGGTTTTTTGGGATCGATCTTCTCAATGATAGATGAAGGAATTAATGAGCCCCCAAAATGAATATCCTTGACGATACTTTTCCAACGGGCTATCATACGCCTAAAACAAAGATCATATGCAAAAGTTACGACCCCAGGAAGTTGATGTACTAACTTACCCAGACGGGGCCCACATGACTTTTGGCACTTCATCTCCCAGGGTTAGGTTTTGGGATTTTTAAGGTTTTTGGCATTCCTGTTTATTGTAAAAATGCCTTCAGAGACTCATTGTAATGATCTTCTTGTGAATGAGCGCAACCATCACATCTCTTCTCAGAGATAAGCCACCACCATTCCAACAAGCTTGTTTCCATTGCGTTTTACAATTTCAACTTATTTCCTTATTGAATAGAAAACTAGTTTTATTGTATCTCTGTTATTTTGTGCTAATAACCTATTAATAATCTGTAGTCATTTTGTTCTTCTCATAAAATCTAGATCAGTGGTATCAGAGTGATATGCTCCTTGTTGTCTTAATGCATGTCCCCAATGAGGTCGAAGTACAAAGAGTTGGGTCTCGAGCTTGTTTATCTTGAGGACAAAAGATCTTTCATGCCCAAACGACCTCTCATGGCAGGAGAAAAGAAAGATGAAGGGATAGGATATCATTTCAAACTGTTGATTGAGGAAGCCCTCATGCAACAAAGGAATGAGATGATGGATAGTTTCACGCAAATCCTTTGGCAAATACCAATAGGAGACACATCTTCTTCGAGTGGAGGCACCACCCCCTTCAAGGTACAAATAAAATTCGATATTCCTATATCTAAAGGTGATATAGACAAAGATGTTGTAGACAAGTGGTTGAATCTACTAGAAGGGTATTTTTCTGTCCATAACATTTTGAATAGAGAAAATATTACTTTTGCGCTCCTCAAAGTCGTTCCCCATGTCAAAGATTGGTGGGAAACTTTCTGTGAGAAAAAGGAAACAGAGGAACCCTCATTATTTATAGTCATGGCCACCTGGGAATCCTTCAGGGATGCTATTAAGGAACAATACTACCCTGTAAGAAGTTATGATGATTTGTATACCAAATGGACCACACTGCGACAAGAAAGAGACCAAGCAGTGCTAGATTTCATAAATATCTTCCATACCTTGTGCACCAAGCTGGGTATCAAAGATTTGGAGCGACATATGGTGCTCAAGTATCACAATTCTCTACATAGATACATCTGTACCAAAATGGAATTTCTAGACATCTCATCCTTGGGTGCGGCCTACCGAAATGACGTCAAAATTGAGCAGAAGCTCAAACAAAAGATGCGACAATTTGGGCCTGAGAACCCCTCAAAAAAAAAGTCAGGAAAGGGTGGCCCCAATCCACAGAACAAAAGACAAAGAAACTATGAAGAGTATCAAGACAACCAATCCAAGCCACAAGTAAAGAAGGACACCAGAAAGACAAAGAAAGATACCAGGAAGTGGTGCGACTTCTATAAGAGCCCTTGGCATAACACTGTTGAATGTCGCTCAAAGTAGTCACTGGTGGCCAAAGTGAAAGCCTCTGAATCAGATGTGGGTTTTGACTCTGAGCTAGAACTAGAAAGGGGAAGACAGATCATTGACACATAACTCAATGCCATCGCTGCTACCACTAAGCTCCAGCCTGGTGAACTAGATGAGCCAGAAGAAGGAGAACGCCTCTTCCATTCACAGATGTGGGTAAAAGGCACCTCACTGCCATTCATTGTTGATAGAGGTAGCTAGAAGAACCTCATCTTAGCATAGGTAAGCGACTGGCCCTACCGAAAACACTACACCCACAACCCTACACCATTGAATGGCTCTGCCAAGGAAGCAATCTCTGCATTAGCCAACAGTGTCTACTATCGTACGACATCAAGCCCTTCAAAGACGAGGTATTGTGTGATGTTTCTCCTCTCGAAGTTTGTGATGTTATTTTGGGCCAACCTTATTTATGGAAACGTCATGTTGTATATGAGTCTAGGCGTAGTAGTGTTATTATTACTTTGAACATGAAATTGTACAGGATACTTGAGGCAGTCCCACCTAGTGTTATTTCCTTGATTTCTGCTAAGCAATGAAGAAAGGTCATCTCTCAGATGGGGAAGTTTTTCTTCTTTGTGATTCACTCTCAGAATAAGCGAAAGATCACAGCCACATCCAGGGTCTCTGCGGTCGACCTCTCCAAACAGCAGAAGCAAGTAGATAAGGTCATGGAAGAATACTCAGATATCTTCTCCTCACCTACTGGGGTACCTATGCACTTCTAGGTCAAGCACCCCATCTATATAACCCCCTGCGCACCATTTCCCAATGGGCCACTCTATCACCTCTCTTTGTTAGAGAATGAGGAGATCAAGAAAAAAATCCAAGAACTTCTCCACAAGGGGCACATTCTTCCCAGCTCATCACCTTGCGGGAGCCCAATCATGCTGGTACAGAAGAAATATGGAACCTGGAAACTCTGCATTGATTACTGGGCTCTGAATAAAATCACAATCAGAAATTGGTACCCGATTCCCCAAATCGACGACCTCCTTCATCAACTCACGGGGGCCAAATAATTTAGTAAGATTGATATAAAGTCTGGCTACCACTAGGTCCTGATAGAACAAACAGATGTATGGAAAACCACCTTGAAGTCAAAGAAAGGCATTTTTGAATGGTTGGTCATGCCCTTTGGTTTGACAAATTCTCCAGCCACTTTCATGAGGATGATGGGTGATATCCTGCGACCATCCACTGATACTTTTGTAGTGGTGTATCTAGATGACATTCTCATTTACAACAAGACTTGGGCCAAACACTTGCAGCATATTCAACAGGTTCTGCACACCCTACGACAACACAAGCTCTATGACAACTTGGAAAAATGCTCCTTCGGTATGGATAGGGTCCATTACCTGGGATACATCATTGATCAACATGATGTACATGTGGATCCATCCAAGATCCAAGTCATCTGTGATTGTCCAGCCCCAACCACACTCATTGAGCTTCAGATCTTATTGGGCCTTGCCAATTTCTATAGCAGGTTCATGTTGGGATTCTCCCATATTGCATGGGTCCTCAGCCAAATAACCAGGGGTGGTGGTAAGGAGAAATTTGTGTGGGGTCGGTCCCAACAATACGTGTTTGATGATTTTAAGCAGCGCTTGTGCTCAGCCCCAGTACTTTCACTACCAAACCGACAACAACCTTTTGAGATCGAGACAGATGCATCAGACTATGCCGTGGGCACCTTTCTCACTCAACACGACCATCTCATGGCCTATCATAGTGAGACACTATCATATGTTGTCTGTAAGTACCCTACTTACGACAAATAAATGTACTCCATTGTGAAAGCCTGCTTCCAGTGGAGACATTACATTCTTGGGAAGGAGACAATCATCCACATTGATCATAAGCCACTACAGTTCATGCAAACACAAGGAAAATTGCAGAATGATCTCCATCAAAATTGGTTCACATATTTGCAGCAATTCCACCTCAACATCAAGTATAAAATAGGAAGCACCAATCACGTTGTTGATTGCCTCAGTAGACTGCCAATCGAATCACTCACCACAGTGTTAGAATCTTGTGCCCATGAGACCTATGGATGGCCCCAACTCTATGAGATAGACCCGAACTTCATCACCACCTACCAAATGTTGGGTGCAAATGCAGTTGTCGATAATTTCCATCTTCAGGATGGGTAGTTGTGTCGTCTGGGCCATATATGTGTTCCATCAAGTGAGCGAGCGAAGATGATATATGAATCCCACTATAGTCAGGTGGCAGGACACTTCGACGTAAAAAATACAGTGGCAATGCTACATAAACATTTCTACTGGCCAAAACTTCGATAGGAGGTCAACACGTATATCAGTTCCTGCACTGCCTACGCTATTGCCAAACTGACCACTAAGAAATAAGACCTGTACACCCCTCTTCCTACTCCTGACAGGCCATGGGAATCCATCTCAATCTACTACATGTTGGGCCTCCCATCCACCAAGCAGGGAAATGACTGTATTTTTTTGGTTGTTGATAGATTTTCTAAGATGGCGATTCTAGTTGCCTGCAAGAAGAACATCACAACAGAGGCCACTGCCAAGATCTTCTTTGAACGAGTCTGGGTACAATCCCACAAACCATTATCTATGATCGGGATAGTCAATTTATCAACACATTCTGTTCGAGCCTCTGGTCACTTCTAAACACCAAGCTCACCGAATCCACGACCTTCCACCCCCAGAAAGATGGTCAAACCAAGGTCGTGAATCGAATGATTGTGCATATCCTTCACATGTATAATTCAAAGCACCCTCACACATGGGATGAGAGTCTTCCCTATTTCCAACATAACTACAACCAAGCCCTTCATAGCTCAACCGACCATAGCCCCTTTCAGGTGGGGTTGGGATTCCAACCATTAGGTCCCATAGATGTTGCACTTCCCCTTACACTCACCTCGACCAAATCATCTCCTACTCCAATTGAAGCTGACAAAGCCACCCGGTTCATTGAGAGGATCTAACACATCCACCAACAGGTTTAGGATATCCTACAGAAGTCCAATGACAAGTACAAGCAACGCCATGATCAACATCGGGTGCCACATAAGTTTTAGGTGGGCTACAAAGTTTGGTTGCACTTGTAGAAAGAACGCCTTACAATACCCCATCAGAATCTTCGACCACTTCGTTATGGGCCGTACACCATCACCAAGGTCATGGGGGATAATAATTTTGAGCTCAACATTCCTCCTTTCCTTGGCTTGCACCCAGTGTTCAACGTGGATCTCCTTCGCCCTTATTTCCCACCATTATTAGACACCTCAGACGTAGCAGAAAAACTGATAATGACAGAGCTAAACCCCAACTGCATGCAACATGCATCCAGTGATCATATTGTGGACACATAGATCAAGGGCACCTGATAGCAAAGGATCCAATTTTACCGAGTCGTCAAAGCAGGGCAACTCCTGCACCAAGGCAAGTGGCTCACCCAGGGCCAAATTCAACAGAAATTTCCTCATATGATGAGGGAACTCAATGCAATAGATACCATTGCTTCCTATGGAGGGAGGATTGATCCAGGTGGATATTGGTGTCCACCCACCTTTTCCAACTGGCTCAAAATAGTTTTCTGAAAATTTTAGCATTTTACTATTTTTAGCAGTTTTAACTTCTAGGGCCATTTTGAGGGTCTAAATGAATTTTTTTCAAGATCAAGCTTCTCAATCATCCTGAAAGGCATGATTGAGCCCCCAAAATGAATCCCTTGACTATACCTTTCCAACGGGCTATCATACGCCTAAAACGAAGTTCGTATGCAAAAGTTACGACCCCAAGAAGTTGATGTACTAACTTACCCAGACGGGGCCCACATGACTTTTTCTGCTTCATCTCCTAGGGTTAGGTTTTTGGATGTCTAGGGTTTTTGGCATTCCTGTTTATTGTAAAAAGGCCTTCGGAGCCTCATTGTAATGATATTATTGCGAATGAGTGCAACCGTCACATCTCTTCTCAGAGATAAGCCGCCACCATTCCAACAAGCTTGTTTCCACTGCATTTTACAGTTTCAGCTTATTTCCTTATTGAATAGAAAACTAGTTTTACTGTATCTCTATTATTTTGTGTTAAGTACCTATTAATAATATGTAGTCATTTTGTTCTTCTCATAAAATCTGGATCACCCAACAATATGATTAAGGTACTTTAGTCTGATTGATGTATAATCTTATGAAGCTTAATATATTTGCAGGTAAGACTATTCTAGATGGATAGTACATGTCATGCCATTTGCGGTGATATGAAAAATGTCACATAACTCCTCATGGTTAGAGAGTTATGGCCTGGTGAAGTGGAGAACCCTCATGAGTTATCTAGAAGGTCAAATAAGTCAAATTAATTCTAGAATATCCTAGAAGAAGTTGACTATTCAAGTGGGTGAAACTAGGAGTTAGTCATGGGTTCAGTTGTTACAATAAGAAAATAATTAAAAATAATTTAGTTGCAACTAGAAGTGGATAATTTACTATTTGTAGCAAAGTGAGTTAGAAGCGGAAGAGTGGTTAGAAGTGGGTTATCCCTAAAAGAAGGAATGTGGGTTAAGTTAGTTAGAAGGTAACCCGTTTAGGAAGCTACATGGAAGTATAAATAAGAGAGAAAGGATCTCCCATTAGCACCTATTGAATATCATTGAATATCTATTTTGTGAAAGGTTATTTGGGAAGGTATTATTGATAGAGAAAAGTGTGGCAATAAAAGTGCGGTAGAAAAAGTGTGGTAGAAAATCGCGGCCGAAAAAGTGCAGCAGAAAAATCGCAGCAAGAAAAGTGCAGCAGAAAAACCGTGACAGAAAAAGTGCAGCAGAAAAATCGTGGCAGAAAAATCGTGGAAGAAAAATCACAGTAGAAAAAGTGCGGTAGAAAAATTGTGGCAGAGAAATCATGGCTACAAATTCACAGCAGCAAAACTGCGGTAGCAAAACTGCAACATCGAAATGCTACAAGAAGAAAACATGTATGGTTTTCTTATGGGTAGAGTTGAATTTATGAATCTGATTGAGGGTTTTCCTTGTAAATTTGTTGGATTCTCTCTTGGAAGTTTAGGGCTTATTGTAGAGTTGATCTAAGGTAGATCTACTGAAGTTTAGTATCATGTTTGAGGGATTTTGGTTGAGGTATGTTGTTGAATTTATTGGTACAAATAGAGGTTGTATAGCAGTGAGGTTCTAGCACATGGTTTGAGGTAATAAATTTTGGTATAGTGTTTGAGGTATATGTGATCAAATTAGATTGGTTCATGAGTATACAGTGACAATTTTCTCAGTGACAGATTTGATAGAACAGGTTGCGACAGTGACATATTCAGTTTCTACATTTGGAACTTACATTTCAGGGAGTTTGGATGGGGCAAGGATAGGTGGTTGTAGCCACCTTCCGGTTGTAGCTAGAGAACACAGGAGGTTGTAGCCTCCTTCTGGTTGTAGCCAGAGAATTTGGGAGTTGGATCTTCCCTCAGGTTGTATCCTAGAAATAGGGGGTCGTAGCCTCCTTCCAGTTGTAGATAGAAAACAAAGGAAGTTGGTGCTTCTAATGAATGTAATTCTTAAAGACAAATAAGAAAAAGTATTATATGGATTTCTCCTGCATTGGGTTTCCACGTAAAAAATATTGGTGTATTGTGTATGCGTATGATTGTTCATTTGTTCATGGTTTACTTACTCTACACTTATTTCATGATAATTTTATATTGATCATAAAGATACATAACACTTGCATACTGTGGTTAAAAGGATTAAAAATCTCTATTATTGATTCACCCACCTCTTAGTAATCCAACACAGGTTTGATTGATTAAATTAATAAGTTTCCAATTTGCACATATCAAGTTTATCATTACTACATTATTAGGTGTGACAACAATCCTTGAAAGGTTATATTACTGCTAGATACAATGAATACTTGCCAACATGTAAATTCTTATTGTACTTATTTGCAATATGAACTAACATCTCCTCTAGGAGATACTTCTTGTTTTTCTTCCAGACATGTCATCTTGGTAATAATATGATGACTACAATGAGATTGTCTTTTATTTTTGTTGACATAGATATGTTCTTATGAAAATTCTATTATACTTTTTTCTCTTGTTTCTCTTGTCTTAGGTAGGTTATTTTATAAATTCCATGGAGGTTACCATGGAAGAATGATTGATCACAACACTAGAGGAGTGTTTTTCCTATCATTGTGTTTTTATTTTGGCTCTTGGCAGGTCACAAGAAATAGCTCTAAGAAGGAGCTATTGTGACTATTGTTCTCATTCTTGTTTTTATTATAAGAGTATTATTCTTGTCCACTGTTTTCTCCTTTGTTGTCCAGGTTCTAGGTTCCAGGCAGGTCACATGTGATAACTCTCAAGGAAGTTGTTGTGATGGTTGTAGTAGACAACATATTGGATGGTATATAGTTTTAGACATGGAGTAGACTATCCAGATAAGAAGTTGTATACACTACCATATACATCCATGTACGAAAGAACAAGAAAACGAAGAGGGGTACTTTTGTGTTATCTCATATGGATATTGATTGTAAGGAGAAGAAGGCTCCAAAGGTGATCTATCAAATCCCTCTAGTACAGTTGATCACTCTTCATATCATCAGGAAGAGTTAGTAGAGCCATAAGGGCCTACCGAGAATCATTACAGTAACCAGGAAGAGACCAGCATGGTCCTGTGACACTTTGTAGGATGCAAAGCCATATACCACTGATGAGCGATATCATGAGGAGAAGATGGATCCACCATTAGTGAGGTAGGCGGCCCCACCAAGTACCAGCTCAAAATGAGCTAGAGTTCAGAGGGAGTCAACTCTCACGATCCAGTAAGGAGGATCAACCTTCCCATGACCATTCATAGGAGAATTAAGAACAACCCATCACATACAGAGGGAGTAGATGGCTCCAGACATTATAGAGACTCAAAGTGATCCTGATCTCGGTAAGAGTCATTGGTTTAAAGACTTTCATTCAAAAAGTATTCCTCATATTCATATGTGAGAGAGAGAGAGAGACATCTTCCAAGACTGATAGAAAGGTTCCATGAGTTGAGGAGGCTAGATCGAATCTTCATAGGTTTCGAGGAGATATGAGACCTCCTAGGAAGATTCTATAGTTTCAGTGACCAAAGAGGAAGCCATTCAAAAGGAATGGAATATGGATATTTTACCTTGACACGAGAAGGGAAGTCAATGGTGACTTCCAAATTGATCTACAAGATCAAACATGTTGTTGATGACAACATAGAGATGTACAAAGCCTGATTTGTGTCCATAGGATTCTCCCAACAAGAGGGAGAAGACTATGACGAGACACTTTCTCCATACGTCAGAAGAAGTATACATAGAGTAGCCATAAGATACATAAGAAGGAGTCTCATGTCCGTGGATTGAATAAGAATTTGTATGGGCCTAAGTAGGCACCCAGGGCATGATATTCCAGATCAGAAAGTTTCATGATGATATTGGACTTTACCAAGAATATGTGGAAGCATGTTCATCTTATCGTGAAGTAGTGTGGATTCAGAAGATGATTACAAGATTGCTTTATCTCGAGTTGGAGGTGACCTGTATCTTTTGTGAAAACCATATTTGCATGAATTTGTCAGAGAACCTCGTGGTCTATGATAGGTTGAAGCATATCAAGATCAAATATTACTATATCAGGGATATGGGGCAAAAGGGAGCAATGGGGCTCCAGTTTCATGACTATAGAGGATCAGGTTGTGAACAATTTTACAAGATGTTGTCAAGGATGAAGTTTGAGTACTTCACACTACAAGGAAAAGACCTTTTATCAGAGATTATAGTAGAGGTTTCTAGTGTTACGAAATTGGAAAAATTTGTAAAAAAAGCCTTTGCTACAACATTTTTTTTTGATAGCAAATGTTTTTGCGGATACTATAACTAAAGTTGATTATAACTAAAAAAATTTGAGCCGTCGGAGGTGTTAGCGGATGTTTACAAATCGATGTGTTTCTATTAGGCACAAGTACCGATGCATACAGACACCTACAACACCAGTGCTATACGCTTAACGTCAAGCATTGGGGTAGTAAAATATTTAAGCACCAGGGCATTTGTAATATAATCACCAGGGCTTTAACATTAAAACACACTGGGGGAGTTAAAAATAATTAAGCAGTGGGACTTTTTGCATAGACCGCATCGGTGCATTATTAATAAGAAGGCATCGATGCTGTATAAAATAATATGCACCAGTGCGTTACAGGGAAAAACCCCCCGGTGCATTAAAAATTGAAAGCACTGGTGCTTTTCAATAACAAACAAGCCCCGATGCTTATCAATAACACAATAGCGCTGGTGCGTAATAATAACACACAAGCATCGGTGCTTCGTATAAGCTTAATGCACCGAAGGAAAAAATGTTAATATAATTTTGTGGTATTAAATTAATATTGAAACCAGTGTTGATTGATTACATAAATTCACATGTGAAAATTTCATATGAAACACACCGACGAGTTTTAATATTAAACGCGCCAATGAGATTAATAATTAAAATACACCGAGAAACATTGATTTGTGATAGTTCAATTATTGTTATTTTTTAATTCTGTTATTTATCAAAACATTTACATATATCTTATATTTTGATTAGTGAATTTGGATATGATGCTTGGATTAATTTGTAATATCATCAAATTTTGCATCTCTTCATTATAATATTTAGTCATCCATATATTTAATCAATGATGTAACATTTCATGGTGACATTGGACAATGCAATAGAACAAATTAAAACATATTTTATTATATTAATAAGAGGGTTTTTTTCATACAAAATGGGACACTTATTGGTAATCCCTTGTATTTCAATTGGGACACTATGTCCATTACATTAAACAAAATTTGTTTGATTTTCACAGAAAATTATTTCAAAAAAATACAATTGCAGCTTGCATTGGTATCCAAATATCTTGGTCATTAGTCTTCACTGGAACTATTGTTAGTGCCCGAGCTACTTCCATGCCTTGGGTTATTTTGTTGAATGTTTGGTTGATTTCCTTGATTGTTTTGTTCTTCTTCAAGTTCCATCTACAAACATAAAAATAAATTGTAATGAGTCTATCTACATTGGTGAGAATAATGAAAATTGAAATAAATAATATACATAAATGTAAATTGAAAAGTGACGTACCCAATAATAAATCATAGATTTAATATAAAGTATAATTTTTGTTTCATTAATTATAAAATGATAGAAGTAAAACAACATATATTATACTTACAAATTTCACAATTAATTTTTTATATGCCAACATATACTCACAACCCTTAATTAATCCGATGTCAATCAATTTTTTTGATGGCTCTTCTTTGTGTGTTAGCACCTGTTTGAAGACATTCAAGGATGGTTATTGTAAAACAACTTAAAATATACAAAAAAAAAATACCTTAAGTTGTTATAAGGAAATAACAATTACTCACAAACTTTTCTATCAACACTTTTCTTCCTTGTGATCCAATTTTATGTGCAAAATGAGTTCATTTTTTTATTTTTTTATTTTTTTTATTTTTTATTTTTTTTTCTGTAAGAGAACATTTGAAAATTAATATTTAATGTTTAATTAATTATTTGTACCTAATAGGAAAATTCAATGATTACATACATTTGAAGCAAGTTTTTGTTTAGATAGCTCCTCCTACGATGCAATTATGTCTAATTCTTTGACCATCCCCTTATACACTTTGTTGGACATTCCTACTGGCATATTTAAGATATCAGCTCACTAGTCCTCTAGGATTTTCATAATTTACCTGAAAAAATAACATGACAATAAAGTATTTTTATATTGATATGTGAAAAATAAATATCACAAAATTGATATATTAATAAATGA
>ML780764.1:1140197-1167604 GCA_009831015.1 Picea engelmannii
ATATATATATATATATTCTAAAAAAGAGTTTTTAGGAATATTACTTTTTGAATGATTCTTTTTTGTTTTTGTATGTTTTTTCTATTGCAAGTCTGACAGGTCTCATTGACCATTTCTCTGGAAATGCTTCTTGTAGTTTAAATATAACCTGGTTCTTGGAATCATTGGATTGATTTATATATTGTAAGTGGAAAACACGTCTATACATTCGTTCCATTATATCCCTCATAGTTCTGTAAAAAAAATCCCGTCTTTGATTAATCTCCAACACCACTCTAGATGAGCTAAGGACCAATTCATCATCATTTACATCCTCTATATTAATTAATTTTGTTTTGTTATGATGAATTTATGTTCCCTAGTTATTGGTGCTTGTAGAACATTAAACATATGTAAATTATTAGATTGTTTGAAACATGTCATCTAATATTCCAAAGTATATTATTAATGAAAAAAAAAAAAAATCATATTGAATATTATTTTTTCATTAACCTGATTCATCCCTCTGCAATTTTTCCATCAATATTTTATGCTCTTATGCACTTAGATCAGAAATAATCTTATCAATCTTCCTTATTTTGTGGCTCTGCATGATACACACTAACCAATGCATATTAGTTAAACTTACATATAGTTCAACCATATTAATTTTGTATAGAATTTATAGAGAACCTGCCTTTCTTGTTTTTCTGGATGTTTCATCATTGTGTCGACCATAAATTTTCTTATTTGAACTCTTCTCACTCATATTTTTATCAATATACAACCTATATATTTCAATACATAAATTATTAAATATATTTTATAAATAAATCACATAATTTCAGGGAAAAAAAATCATTGTAACCAGTGGGTTTTTTATATACAAAGCATCGGTGTGTTTATTACATAAAATGCATCTGGAAGTTCCATACAACAACACGCACCAAACAATTTTTTTTTTTTTTTTTAATATTGTGAATTACAACAGTGCGATATATATAGAATACATCACAAATACTACAGTAGAAAACAAAAACACAGCAAAAAAATTAAACATTCATAAAAAAAACAATAGAAAAATTACACACCGATGAGAAGAAAAAATAAAAAAATAAAAAAAATTATGTGACAACATTTTCTATTTTTTTTAGATGAGGAAACAATGGCGATATTTTTTTTATGCATCATATTTAAAAATAAAATAAAATGGATTTATCGGTGCATTCCTTAGACATAAACGCATCAGCGTGTTTCTATCGAAATGGCGCACTGGAAAATCGGAAAACGTTAAAAAAAAAAACGTCAAATCAGAAACCGTTTAAAAAAAAGTCAAAGGGTTGACTATGTTTGGGATACGATGCAATAATTGGTCCCTTTGCATCATATGCCAAACACTTATATATAGAAAAATAAACCCATTAGATCTAAAATACCTAAAATGAAAAACCCTAATTATGAAGTGATAGAGGGAGTCAAACCCTAGGGTGAAATTTTGCATTCACGTAAGCAAAAAAAAATAAGGTTTTAATGTAAGTATATATATATATATATATATTATTTATGAATGTAGTGTTTTGAGTGACTCACCATACCCTTCAAATCTTGATTTTCTGAATATTTCTGTTGTTCCAAAGTATTCTTCTACTCCGTAGTGCTCACCTGTATGTCTCTCTTCCAAATCTGTCTCCTATAATTTTTGGTAAAATAATGAAAATATTGAATACCTTCTTAATATTAAATTTTTTTTATAAAAAGGTTTTAGAGTGAATCACCATACCCTTCAAATTCTCATATTCTGAATAATACTATGGTTCCAAAGTATTCTCCTCCTCCATAGTGTTTCTCTGTATGTCTCTCTTGCAAGTCTCTCGCCTACAAAATTTTTCAAAATAATGAAATAGTGAATAAATTTTTAGTATTTAAATGACTTTATGAAATTTGATTCTTGCTCTTTTTTTAATTGTTTAAAAACAATCACATTTTTTTTAACATTTTTGGCACAACGATGTGTTTATGAAAGGTGCACCGGTGTGGCCATATTACATTACGCACTAGTGCATCCATATTAATTGACGCACCTGAGACATATAATTTTTTTTTATTAACAAAATCTCGAAACACGGTGTGGTTAATTTTTCAACACACTGATGCTTATTGTTAATATGCGCACCAATGCGTTTGTAGTTTATAAGAGCACTATGATGCTTTTAAAGTTATTTGAACTTTTATTTTCACAAAAAATAGTATAGTCATCTCAAATTATCTTTTAGGATGAATTCACACGACTTACAATACTTTAGTATACATTTTACGTTTTATGTCGCCTTATTCTTAAAAAATGGTTTCAAAACTATATTCAAACTCAGATTGTAGTATGGTCCTCAAAATTTATTTTAGATATGTACAAGCAAATTTATTGCTAATTTTTCTAAAATAAAAAGAGAGAACCTTATTATATGATCAAATGACCAATTCTTCAAATTCCATCCCATTCCATATTGCTCAAAGTCCATTGCTGAGTTCTCCCTTTCCATCTCTAGTAAGTTTAATTTATTTTATTTATATTTCAATTATCTCATTGAATATTTTTTTATCCATGGAAATATGAATAAAAATGTATCCAAATTTGCAGGATCCTGATTCAGAATCGATTTTAGATGCATAAAATATTCTAGTACTGGTTCAAAAACGTCGGAAGGTCTTATCAGGAGAAACATACCACAAGAAGTTGGTAGATGAAAATGGACAACTGCTTTACCTTGTCAATTGTGAAATTCCATCTTCCAGCCACAATCCTTGGTCAACGATGGTAATAATATTTTGGTATAATGTAATTTGAACAAAAAAATTATTGCATTGTGTTTACTAATATCATTGATGTACTAATGTTCGACTTCTTTGAAATTAGGATTCTTTTGATGATGAGCGACCTACCTAGCATCTTCCATTTCACCCCACAACAATGTCAACCCGAGAGATAGCTTCAATGAGAGCACAACTCAGAGAGGAAGCGTACCAAGAATGGTTGAATCAACCACCTATTCAATTCCCACTACATCTATATTCACCAATTAGGAATGACTACAACAGTAGTAGTTCTTCAAAAGTTGACAATGGAGACAATAAAAAAGAGGTTGGTATGGATGATTACTTACAGGATTTGACTGCCATGGAGACAATGTTGTTAGACGCATTCTAGAACGATGAGCTAGGGGATGATTCTCATATCAATGTTACCATTTTCTAAATCCTAAAATATTCGTCTACCACCCCTCTCCTTGGACCTAGTGCCCGGTCAAAGTCTACCTAGCTTGGGACAACAATGTTACTATACAATGTGAAAAAAAAGTTTGGCATGTCAAATGCATGTTTTTAAGAAATATTGAGGTAATTGACCAACAAGTGCCTTATATTAATTTTGAGAAATATTGTAACACAATCAACATTAGAAATGGTTGCTTTTATAAACATTAAATGACCTTGTACATTTCTATTGCCCAAAAACTATAGGATATTCAAAGATAAGGTTCTTCCTGGTGATAATGTTTTTCCCGGTATCTACAAAGAGGCAAAACAGTTCGTGAAAATTTTGGGTGTTGAGTATATATCATATCATGCATTTCTCAATGATTGTATTATATATAGAGGAGAATATGTAGACCAAGAGATATGTCTGAAATGTGGGCATGACATGTACTATAAATAAAATAAAAATGGTAAATTGCATGGTCCTCCTCATAGGATATTGAGGCACATCCCTATAATCCCAAGGATTCAAATACTCTTTTGTTGCAAAGAATTAGCTATGTTTCAGGGATGGCATGCCTTGCATAGAAGTGAGTCGGGAGTTATGAAAATTGATGCAGGACCATCGCCAGCACATCAAGCGAGCCCGCGCGGAGGCGGAAGACAGCTGGACAAACCAGCACAAATTTTGAAAACACTTTGGGATTGTTGCGCAAATCTTAAATGAAGTCATTTAAGAATAAGTGCCTTTGTATATTGTAATGGACCTTGAGCGGATATCTCTCACCCTTTAGTAGATAGACGACATTTAAAATAGTTAATGCTGGTAGATAGGAATTTAATTCTAGATTTGATAGCTTTAGAGTGCAAGAGGGAAACGGGATATAGACACCCTCCTTGTACATTGTAAGATTATTATGAAGTAGCATTGTTGAAGAGAGCATACAGAGAGCTGTGTAAAACACCCATGTACAGACATCTGAATTAATAGAAGAGTTCTAGTTCAAATTCATGGTTTGTGTTATTCTCTGTGTATTTGATGATGTTATGCTCATAAATGTTTGCTTCCTGTTATACATTTTCTTTTATGTGTTGTGTATATGATTTCATGGTTGATTTGAGGTTTGAGAGGGTGAAGGAATGAGTTTCAATTGTTTCTCTATTTGAGCCAATGGATTCCTGCAAAGAGTGCAGTCGAATTGTTTGCAAGGAGTGCGTTGATAGAAGGGTTCAATTAGAGATATCTTTTGTTCTCATTTCCTCGAGGGTGCAGTTGGGCACAGGAGCCGTGCAAGGAGTGCACAGGCTGGTTAAAGGTCTCAGGGTTGTGAACCTGAGGGAAGTGTTAGAAGACTGCTGATGCAGGAGGGCGCAGGGTCGAGAGACTTCAACACTCAGTTGAGGTTGAAGGGTTTCCGCAAGGAGTGCGTGCAAGAGGTTTCCAAGAAGACTGAAGTCGTGGAAAATCTCAGGAGGAGTAGGCCTTCGAATTCACTGAAGGATAAGCGTAGGGAAGCTTCTATTGAAAGTCTGAGGGAAGCGTCGCAGGATGGCGAGCAGGTGAATGAGTCTCATGGGGAGACACTTCTTTATTTCGAGGATTGCATAAGGAAGGACAGACGGTCGAAATCCTCTGAGGAGATTTCACGAAGTTCCGAGGGTCGCTAGATCTCGTGGAGGTGCAAGGAGGTTACGACGAGAAGGTACAAAGGGTTTTCAAGCTCAGGAGGAGCGTAACCATGGATCCAGGCCACAAGAGCCGTTGGATTTACACTTAAAATCGTGTATCAGGGATTCGCGAGTCGAAGCTCCAAATTTGTGCAACAAGAATTGCGATATCGCGATCCGCGATATCCCTACAAGCCCAGAACCATCCATCGGTGGGGACACGTGTCCAGAGATTCCAGGAAGTCGGGGTTCAGAGAATCGGGGTTTTCAAGGACAGAGTATTCTTGCAACTCAGAGTCACGAAACGTGATATTCCGGTGGAAGAGTTGTGTGGGGCTGCAGGAGCTAGTGGAAGACAGGTGGCATAGTATCAGGGATCGGGGAAAGGCAAGTCCCGAATCCATCGATACCAGGATTCACGATCCCGCAAATTCTGAAATTCCAATAGAAGTGATGAGGATTTGAAGAGATGGTTCACGCGTGCATCAGAGTTTTGTTGCATCGGGTAACGGGAGTCGGCAAATCAAAGTGCAGGATATCGCGAGTAGCGAAATTGCGATAAGAAAAGCCCCGATAGATACAGGAAGAGGTCAGCGTTGACTGAGGCATCGGGTCTCGGGGATTCGAGAGCCCAGTGATCGATAGTGAACTTACGAAGCCGCGAGTTCCGATCCTCCAATAAGTAAAGAACGAAAGATCGTGCCGAAGAGAATCTGTGGGGTGCAGATTTCCCGATAGGGAAATGGAAGAACCTTAGAGTTCTTCGGGCTGAAAATAAGAAGATCCTATGTGAGTGGGCGTGCCTACGGGTGTGACTGCGTCAATTGTGGTATCAGAGCCATAATATTTCTTTGCTTTCTGTAGCAGAGAAGAAGTAAATTTGCCATGCCGCCAAGGAGAGAAAGGCAATCACCTGATCCGGAAGACAGGGAGGTGCGAAGAAGAGGCAGGCAAGTAGAAAATCCAGAAATGGAAAGGAAAATGCGTGATCTCTGAGCAAGACTTGAAGATATGGAGACAACGCAGAGATGCACAGCTAGTGCAGGGGATCTGAGTGATTCCGAGAGAGATATTGAGGCTGAACAAGAGGAGGAAGTTCCAGCCGAAGATGCATCAACCGAGCGGTTGATCAAAGCCATTTCTAGGATGGGTGCAAAGGCAAAAATGACACACTTCATCCCATGCTAGAAGACCAGCGATGCGACTCACATCGCAAACTTGTTTTTCAAGGAGGTCATTCGACTTCATGGGTTGCCGAAAAGCATAGTTTCGGACAAAGACACTAAATTCATAGGGAGTTTTTGGAGGACCTTATGGAAGAAGCTGGGGACTAATTTGATGTTTAGTTCAGCTTATCATCCTCAGATGGATGGACAAACAGAGGTGGTAAACAGAAGTCTGGGAGACTTGCTGAGAAGCTTGGTAACAGAACGCCACAGTAGTTGGGACCATATATTGCCACAAGCAGAGTTTGCATACAATGACTCTGTGAACCGGAGCACAGGCCGAAGTCCATTTCAAATTGTATATGGGATGCAGCCGAGAGGAGTTTCTGAATTGAGGGATTCAGAACAGACTGCTACTAGCAGCGCTAGTGTAGAAGAATTCACTGAGGCAATGAAAGAACTTCACAGCAGGGTGAAGGAGCGATTGATGAAGTCAAATCAGGAGTACAAGCATAGAGCGGATCAACATCGGAGACAACTTCAGTTTGAAGTTGGTGATCTAGTTATCGCACACTTGAGGAAGGAAAGGTTCCTAAGGGGAACATACAATAAGTTTAAAATGAAGAAAATCGGGCCATGCAAGGTCTTGAGAAAATTTAGAGAAAATGCTTATGAGATCGAGTTGCCAGATGGAATCGGAATATCTCCGATATTCAACATCTTAGATTTATACCCATACAGGGTTGGAGAAGAAGACACTGGAGCTGAGCAGCCAGTGATCCATTGGATGAAACAATTGCCAGTTGTAGAGAAGCCACAGATGGAGTGCATACTGGACAAGAGAGTGGGTAAGAAGACCAGGAGGAAGGAATACTATGAGGATCTGGTCAAGTGGAAGAACCATCTAGTTGAAGATGCCAGCTGGGAGAATGAAGTAGAGATACAAAAGCATGGACAGACCGTGCCGGAGCTCATGGACAGGATCCCATGAAAGTTTTCAAGGCGAGGAGTATGATGCAAGAGCATCGCCAGTACATCAAGCGATCCAGCGCAGAGGCGGAAGACAGCTGGACAAACCAACACAAATTTTGAAAACACTTTGGGATTGTTGCGCAAATCTTAAATGAAGTCATTTAAGAAGAAGCGCCTTTGTATATTGTAATGGACCTTGAGTGGATAGCTCTCGCCCTTTAGTATATAGACGACATTTAAAATAGTTAATGCTGGTAGATAGGAATTTAATTCTAGATTTGATAGCTTTAGAGCGCATGGGGGAAACGGGATATAGACACCCTTCTTGTACATTGTAAGATTATTATGAAGCAACATTGTTGAAGAGAGCATATAGAGAGTTGTGTAAAACACCCATGTACAGACATCTGAATTAATAGAAGAGTTCTCGTTCAAATTCATGGTTTGTGTTATTCTCTGTGTATTTGATGATGTTATGCTCATAAATGTTTGCTTCCTGTTATACATTTGCTTTTATGTGCTATGTATATGATTTCATGGTTGATTTGAGGTTTGAGAGGGTGAAGCAATGAGTTTCAATTGTTTCTCTATTTGAGCCAGTGGATTCCTGCAAAGAGTTCAGCCAAATTGTCCTCAAGGAGTGCGTTGACAGAAGGGTTCAATTAGAGATAGCTTTTGTTCTCATTTCCTTGAGGGTGCAGTTGGGAACAGGAGCCGTGCAAGGAGTGCACAGGCTGGTTAAAGGTCTCAGGGTTGCGAACCTAAGGGAAGTGTTAGAAGACTACTGCTGCAGGAGGGCGCAGGGTCGAGAGACTTCAACACTCAGTCGAGGTTGAAGGGTTGCCGCAAGGAGTGCATGCAAGAGGTTTCCAAGAAGACTGAAGTCGTGGAAAAGATCA
Source organism: Picea engelmannii (assembly GCA_009831015.1). Lineage (NCBI taxonomy): Eukaryota > Viridiplantae > Streptophyta > Pinopsida > Pinales > Pinaceae > Picea > Picea engelmannii. The sequence continues at coordinate 1,148,131 of ML780764.1, forward strand.
GGAGGAGTAGGCCTTCGAATTCACTGAAGGATAAGTGCAGGGAAGCTGCTATTGAAAGTCTGAGGGAAGCGTCGCAGGCTGGGGAGTACGTGAACGAGTCTTGTGGGGAGACACTTCTTTATTTAGAGGATTGCATAAGGAAGGACGAACGGTGGAAATCCTTTGAGGAGATTTCGAGAAGTTTCTAGGGTTGTTAGATCTCATGGAGGTGCAAGGAGGTTATAGCGAGAAGGTATGAAGGGTTTTAAATCTTAGGAGGAGCGTAACCGTGGATCCAGGCCACAGGAGCCGTCGGATTTACACTTAAAATCGTGTATCGGGGATTCGCGAGTCGAAGCTCCAAATTTGTGCAACAAGAATTGCGATATCGCGATCCGCGATATCCCTACAAGCCCAGAACCGTCCATCGGTGGGGACACGTGTCCGGAGATTCCAGGAAGTCAGGGTTCGAAGAATTGGGGTTTTCAAGGACAGAGTATTCTTGCAACTCAGAGTCTCGAAACGCGATATTCCGGCGGAAGGGTTGTGTGGGGCCGCGGGAGCTAGTGGAAGATAGGTGGCATAGTATCGGGGATTAGGGAAAGGAAAGTCCTGAATCCATCGACACTAGGATTTGTGATCCTGTGAATTATGAAATTCTGATAGAAGTGATGAGGAGTTGAAGAGACGGTTCATGCGTGCATCAGAGTTTCGTTGCATCGGGTAACGAGAGTCGGCAAATCAAAGTGCACGATATTGCGAGTAGTGAAACTGCGATAAGAAAATCCTTGATAGATATGAGAAGAGGTCAGTGTTGACTGAGGCATCAGGTATCGGGGATTCGAGAGCCCAGTGATCGATAGTGAATTTATGAAGCCGTGAGTTCTGATCCTCCAATAAGTAAAGAATGGAAGATCGTGTCGAAGAGAATCTGTGGGGTGAAGATTTCCCGATAGGGAAATAGAAGAACCTTAGAGTTCTTCGGGCCGAAAAGAAGAAGATCCTGTGTGAGAGGGCGTGCCTGCGGGTGCAACTGCATCAAAAATCCCAACAGATTCAATAGTCCTGAAGAATATAGAGAATACATGGCCAAAAAAATTCAAGGATGAAGTACGAAGTCTACAGATCAACATAGCAATGGATGGCGTGAACCCATATTCCCTCTAAAACACCAACTATTATGTTTGGCTTGTAGTAGTGATCAATAACAATACCCCCCCATGGTTTTCCACAAAGAATGAACATCTTATGTTGGCTCTTATAGTCCTTGGTAGAAGACAAGTGAATAATATTGATGTCTACCTACAACCATTGGTAGATGAATTGAAGGAATTATGGGAATGGATACATGTATGTGATGTATCAAGACCCATCATAACAGAGAGGAGTTTTACGTAGTATGGCATATGTGCTTACACCACACATGATTATCCAATATTATAAGTTTTCTCTGGTAATTAACATGTTTATTAATTTATTTATATACATAGCAAAATTGTTTTTCATATTTAATTCATTGTGATTGACATTCTATTCTTAAACGCTAACGTGTTATGTATACAATAATTTGGCAGCTCTTGTAGCTAAAGAATATCATGGATGTAAATGTTTTGGACCTTCTCTGAAGGCTTGGTGGTCCAACCATATATGAAAGCCATTGTATGACTACTCGTGGGTATTCCTCCCAAAAGAACCCCCTTATAGAAGAGCAACATATGCTTTTAATGGTAAAACAGAGAGAACCCAAAGGCCTACAATAATGACACCAGTAGAATGGATTAGAGATTATGAGAGAGAGAAGAAGAAGGAGATTACATGAATGTTCAATTCAAATGGGGAACCTATGTTCGATGATCTAGAATTATTCGACACCTATATTGAGAAATTTCCCATTGGGATGAAAAGGAAATCTAGATATTTTATGAGCTCCCCTATTGGGAGCATCTTAAGATTGTCCACTTATTATATCCCATGCATATATTTAAAAATGTTTCATCTTCTTTATGGAGGCACATATCATCAAAAGAAAGTGACACATTGGTTGTGAGAAGAGATCTTATTTCTTCAAAAACTAAAAAGAAACATTGGCAAAGACAAGAAAGTAGAGGAGAGGATGGTCCCTCCTGGTCATTCAAAGAAGGTGATGTACCATGGATTTTGAAGAAATAAGATCTTTCTTTGGAAAAGAAAGTTATATTGGGTGTGAAGGTGCCTTTTTTATATGGGTCTTCCCTATGATGTTGCTTCACTGTGTGTCAAGACCATTTGTTGTGGTTGAAATCACATGACCATTTGAACCTTCTAAAGGTATGATGTATTCCTAAAATATGATTTTATTATTTGTAATTTTTATTTTTATGCCATGGGATAAAACATAATTAATTTTTTATGTTCTTACTTTGTAGTGTCATTATCCTCTACTCGTGCATGGGTGTGTGAACCATGACTTCCCCCATGACATAAGGCATGCCATATCTAAATTATCTACATTTGTACATTGGATCACATCAAAGGAGATTCATATGGCTAGTATTCCATGGTGGAGTCAAGAGATAGCTGAGATTGTTTGTATGTTTGATAAAGAACTACCATCGAGTTTCATGGACTTGCAGGTTCATCTTCTAATTCACCTAGTAGATGAGGTTGAATTAGTCGGGGTGGTCTTTTGTCATTGGATGTTTTTTTAGAGATGTACATGAATAAATTGAAAAGATTTGTTCGTCAAAGGGAAAAAATTGAGGGGTCTATGACAGAGGGGTACATATCATCTGAGTCTTAATATTATTCTAGTGAGTACATCAAGAAGATCGATAACACATAAGGTGTAGTGATTTGGCATGACAGAAGGGATGAAGACAAAAGAGAACAAGAGATTCTCTAAACAAATGGAAAAAGGCACTTTATAAATATTAAGTGACTTATCATTTGTCAAATTTATACACAGTAACTATTCACACTAAACTTCATAATGTGTATTTTCATGATCTCATATGTACTATAAGTTGGTTTTATTTCATGAATACATCATAGAATTTAAAAATTGATGCCATCAAGAAATTCATTCTTTACAATTCGGAGGAAACACAATCGTGGGTCGCATTGTACAAAAAAAAGAGGAGGAAATGGGAAAGTGTCAGGAAATAATTCAGAGGGTTGAATGGTAGAAGCATGCCTTATCTTGATAATTTAAAAGAAAATATGCCAATGATATGCTCCAATGGTTGGGTTTCTGACCAAGTAAGAGAGAAATATGGTGCATCCGGTCATTACCCGCGTGAAGAAGAGAATGCACTAAACATAGGGATTGGTTGCAACAACTTGGTAATAATATTTTTTTGCACGTAATTTTTAACTTGGTAATGCAAATTTGAATTATAAGTAAATCTATATTGTTTTATATTTTAATGGTCGGGTTATTAGACACATATTGACACTGTGATTTGTTCATTTTTTTATAGGTGCATTTGTTCCCATCTATGTGGGCATATGGACATCATTTTCACACAAAGTATGTCGATGATGGACACATGACACAAGACTTTGGAGTGGAAATTGAGTTCGGCCAATCTAGTCGTGCTAGCCACCATGATCAAAACACCATACATGGGAAGTTAGGTTACGTCGAAAAGATACAAGAGATCATTCAAGTGGATTTCTCTTCTTTCCAATGTGTTATTTTTAGGTGTAAGTGGCGGGACACCTTTGATCATAATAATGTAAAGGAAGATCATGATAGTGGGATGATGTGTATCAAATCTAAAAACATGTGGGATGAAGCTAACGAGCCTTATGTTTTCCCAAAACACTGCAACCAACTAGTTTTTTACCCATATGTGTTAGATAGGGATTGGTGGTTTGTATTAAGACACAACCCTAGATCAAAACATATTTTTGAGAACAACAGTGTTATCATGCCAAGCGAGGAAGATACTGAGGGTGATGACAACAGAGAGTGATATGTACATGTTTTATTTAATCTTTAATATTATTGTTGTATCATTTTGTTATATTCTTTATTTCGCTAATTATATTGTTTTTCATTCATCTTCCGACAAAGGAAATGTTAAGTTAATTATAACAAATATTTGAACAATTTTAGTTGATTAAGAGTCAGTTTGATGTGTAATATGTTTGTCTTTCAAATTATTTGTGATTGGATGGAACGATTGTTACTTGAACATTTTTATATGCTGTTGCATATATATTTAAAAATGTTTCATCTTCTTTAAGTATTTCCAATTGTGAAATCCTAAAAAATGTTAAAGGTTCAGTTGAACTTTTAATGGGATATGAAATTCTATTTTTTATGTTGATATAATCAGATGTAATGATATGGTTGATATGCATGTTTAATAGTACAACATTTTTTAGGATATGTTAACATGATAATTCAAAAACTGAGTTTATGTTCATTTATTTTGTAGATTTAAAAGTAATATTAACAAAAAATGTGGTTTATAATTAAAAAATTAAATTTATAACATGATTTTGTGATAATTTGGTTTTTAACTAAAGTATGCTAGATTACTGAGAGGGGGGGGGTGAATTATTAATAGAACAATCTAATCTTTTTTAAACATATAATGCAAGTGCTATATCAATGTAGCATTATTATCCAATATTTGCAAAGTAAATAAACAATGAACAAATGAACAATCATACACATACGCAGTACACCAATGTTTTTACGTGGAAACCCAAAGTGGGAGAAAACCATGAAATGATTTTTCTTATATGTATTGAATAATTACATTCATTAGAAGCTCCAAATTCCTTTGTTTTCCAGTTGCAACTGAAAGGAGACTCCAACCCCCTAGTTTCTTAGGCTACAACCTGAGTGAATCTCCAACTCCCAAGTACTCTGGCTACAACTAGAAGGAGGCTACAACCCCTTATGTTCTTCGGATACAACCAGAAGGTGGCTACAACCACCTGTCCTTGCCTTGTCCAACCGCCCTGACGTATAAGTAAAATGATGGAACCATTACCACACTATCAATGTGAGATATACTGTTGTAAACCTGTACCAATCAACCTGCACCAAACAACCTGTACCAATAACCTGAACTATGCATCAACCATGCATCAACCTGTACCATAAAAAAGTGCACCAACCTATACCATAAACAAGCGCACCAACCTGTAACTTAACCTCAACCAAAATCCCTCATCAATTTCATCATCCAAATCTGATTTGTAACTCTGTAATAGACCTGTTTTATATGATCACATACCTTCAAACCTTTCGTAACTTTAACAACAAGAGACTATCATTTTCATCAAACTTTACTTTAGTCTCACATGACTAGTTATGGATTAGTCAACAACCCTAAATTTAAATAATCATAACTATGTACCTGTAATGAATAAAGATATAAAAGCAGTACGTAATGTTCTTCAATGTGTTTTATGCAATTCCTCTAGGTGTCACTACTTGGAACCTCTCAAAAAAGGATTTATAGAAAAAATGGCATACCTTGTTGAATTCTGGATTATTCTAGAGAGAGAACTTGTAGAGCGTGCCCCACACAGAATATTTGTTGTATGGTTATGAAAATTGTACACAGAATAATACAGATTGTAATATAACCAACACATTTTGTCTTACTGAATTTGGATCTGTTATGAATCAGGTATGACGTTTTTATCCGAAACACCTGTTTTAGACTAGTTTCAGGACTAGCCACAAGCCCTATTTTCCACGGAGTGTAACTCAAAAAATGAAACAACCCATAAGATGAAATTCGTACCACAACTACTTGGATATGTTTCCTCAATGGTCTCCCAATTGCATGGTCTGAATCATTCTATAAAAAATGTTATTGCGAAAATGGTGAGATGACCTGTAAATAACATACCTTAGAAAGCATCATCAAAATAATTTATCCTCCCTTGAATTTCGACCTTCTTTACTTCACCTTCCCTTTGAAATTTATCTTAGATATCCTTTGGTTACCTCAGTCACATGTAGATATTCAATATCCTCAAGTGTGTTTAAAATGAGAGAGCCTTTCCTCTTACTTATACTTTCATGTAGCTTCCTCAAGGGTTTACCTTTTAAACATCTTAACCCAATTTCCTTATTTTAGGGATAACCCACTTCTAACCACTTTCCATAATTAACAAATTATCCATTTACTTTATTATTTAAATAATCCTCCTTGAATTTGTCACTTCACTTTATTATTTAAATAATCCTCTTTGACTTTTTCACTTCACTTTATTATTTAAATAATCCTTTTTCACTTTGTCACTTCACTTTATTATTAAAATAATTTGTTCTTTGCAAACACTTTGACTTCTTTGACCTCTTGGGGCTTCAAGCCAACATATGAGGGTCCTCCAAATTCATAAGGCCATAACTCTCAAACCGTGAAGAGTTATGTGATGTTCCACATACCGCCAAAAATGACATGACATGTACTATCCATCTAGAATAGTCGTACCTGCAAATATATCAAACCTCATACCATTATACATCAAAAAAACTTGGGTCAATTGCCCAAATCTTTGTGCTACCTGACTTTATTCAAGGGTTGACATCAATGACAACCAACCCAATTAATCAACAATCTCCCCCTTTGGCATTGATGGCAACACTATGGTGCAATACTGAAATCATATCACTCATGCTCCCCCTGAAACCATGCATGCATCTATGTGACCAACGCTCCCTATGGAACCATGTCTGCATCTATGTTACCAACGCTCCATCTGGAACCATGCCTCTATCCTCTGCATCTGATAAATCTCTCCCCTTTTGTCATCAATGGCAAAGGTATCTTTCCATTCAGGTTTTCTCCCCCTAACTGACTTGTCTGATCTCCCAACCTGAACTATCCTCTTTATGGTGATTCCTCGTGTACATCTAAGACATATAAGATAAGAATTCAAAATCATTCATTTTGGAGTAGAAACAACTCCGAGTCTCTGGCGAATATACTCAAAGGCTTCCCGTGGAAGTGGTTTTGTAAAGATGTCTGGCACTTGTTCTTTTGTGTCCACATATTTAACTCTGATGTTCTTTTATGCAACCTGTTCCTGTAGAAAGTGATACTTGATTGGAATGTGCTTCGTCTTGGAGTGCATCATTGGGTTCTTTGAGATATTGATGGCGCTTGTATTATCACAATAGATTGGAATGAGCTCATCATACTCAACCTGTAGATCTGTCAGAGTTTGTTTCATCCATAGAACCTATGTACAACATGTTTCTTCTGTAATATACTCTTCTTCGGCTGTAGATAAATATATTGATGATTGTTTCTTGGTTAGCCATGATACTAAACACTCACCCAAGTAGAACGTTGCTCCACTAGTGCTTCGTCGGTCATCAATGCAACCTTCCCAATCTGCATCTGTGTAGGCAATAGTGATAGATCCTTTCCTTTTGGATACCATAATCCAAAATCTTATAATCCTTTCAGATATCTGAAAATCCTCTTCACTACTAATACATGTGATTACTTTTGTGTTGCTCGAAATTGTGCCACATGTCCAACTTCCTGCATTACATATGGTCTAGATGCTGTCACATATAGTAGGCTACCAATCATTGACCTATATTTCCTTTGATTTGTAGACTTTGAATCATCATCTTTTCTCAACTTGCAACTGGTTTGCATGGGAGTGATAACTGGTTTGCAATCTTCCATTATGAACCTCTTTATCATTTCTCTGACATACTTGGTTTGAGAAATAAAAATTCCTTATTTGTTTTGACGTATATGAAGACCCAGAAAGAATGATAGTTCTCCAAGTAATGACATTTCAAATTCATTCTGCATGTCCTTTGCAAATTTATGGCTTAACCTATCATCAGTACTTCCAAAAATAATATCATCAACATAAACTTCAATTAATAAAAAACTATCTTGAGTTACCTTGATGTAGAGGTTGTTGTTTGCACTTCCTTTTCTGAACCCTGCCTGTTGTAGATATTTATCCAGTCTAGAGTACCATGCTCTAAGATCCTGTTTTAGACCATACAAGGACTTCTTTAATTTACACACATAATCTGTGTTCTCTGACAACTAAAGTCCTTCTAGTTGTTCAATGCAGACTTCTTCTTCAAGTTCCCCATTCAGAAAATTTGATTTTATGTCCATCTGATACACTTTAATATTTTTGGAGCATGCATAAGCTAAAAGCAATAAGATTTCTTCCATTCTGGAAACTGGGGAAAATGTCTCTTCAAATTCGATTCCTTCAACATGTGCATATCCTTTACATACCAATCTAGCTTTGTTCCTTGTAACCTGTCCATCTTCATTCAATTTATTCCTGTATACCCACTTTGTGCCAATCAAATTCTTATCCTTTGGTCTTGGAACCAATTTCCAAGTGTCATTTTTCTCTATTTGATCCAATTATTCATCCATGGCCTTATTCCTAAATTCATCTTTGTTGGCCTTTTCAAAATAGGTTGGTTCAATAGTATATGAGAGTGCTAGGTGTGTTTGTTCTGATGAATGAATTCTTCTTCTAGTCTCAACTCCTGTATCTTTGCTTTCGATAATCTGATCTGAAGGATGATTCTTCTGTACTCATCTTCTAAGTGTCTTTGGAGGAACTTGTTGAACTTTCTCTTTTGCTTCTGTTGGATCCTCTTCATATTCCCCTTTTACTTCTTTTTCATCTTCTGCTTCTTCTTCGTAAAGTTGTTCCATTGATTCATTTTCTTCTTCCTTTAATTCTTGTCATCAATTGTTACGTTGATGCTTTCCACAACTTTTTTCAATCTCAGGTTGTAACTCTTGTATTCTTTCCTTGTACTTGAGTAACCAACAAGTACTCCTTTGTCCATATGCGAGTCAAACTTTCCCATTCTGCCATCTTCTCTTTTGATGTAGAATTTTCTTCCAAAAACTCTGAAGTGCTTCACATTTGCTGGTCTTCCTTTTCATAGCTCATAGGGAGTTTTGTCAGTGTTGTTTATGAGAATTACTCTGTTTTGAATGTGAACTTCTATATGCACTACGTGTGTCCAAAATATAGTTGTCAATTTGGAATCCATTAGCATTATTTGAGCCATTTCGTGTACTGTCTTGTTCTTTCTTTCAACAACTCCATTCTCTTGAGGTGTCCTAATAATGGAGAATTGCCTTTTTATTCCATGCATGTTGTAGTAGTCCATAAATTCCTTTGAAGTGAACTCTCCTCCATTATCATATCTCAAGCATTTGATTTTTGAATCCATTTCATTTTCAACCATTTCCTTGTAGACCTTGAAGTTTTCAAAAGCTTCTGACTTATTCCTAAGAAAGAAAATTGTAGTTATTCTTATATAATCATCAACTAATAACATAAAGTATTTCTCACCTTTTAAACCCTTTGTTGTAGTTGGTTCAACTAGATCAATATGCACAATTTCTAGTGGTTTTGTCGTTGAATATTCTTTTGATTTAAACTTGGTCTTTGTTTGCTTTCCTTGTTGAAAATGCTTGCATAAACTGTTGGTTGGTTTCGTGATTTGGGGCATTTATCTAACTACTTCCATTTTTCTAACTTTGACAAGGTTATAAAAATGTATGTGATCCATTCTTCTGTTCCATAGCCAACTTTTGTCTTCCTTTCATAGGAAACACTTTTCATTTCCAATTTCACTTAACACATATATGTTTCTTGAAGTTCTCGCAGTTGTTGCAATCAATTTTTCTGAACCTTCTTTTCTTATCTCGCACTTTTGTGAATTGAAAGTAACTTTATGACCTTGGTCACACATTTGACTCACACTTATAATATTATGTTTCATATCTTCTACTAGTAGAACATTTTCTTCCTTGGTATTCTTGTTCCCAATTTTGACTGTGCCTTTTCCAATGATTTTAGATGAATCATCATTTTCGAAGGAGACTGATCCATCTCTTTCCTTTCTTAATGTAAGAAACATGTCTCTATCACCTTTCATGTGTTTTGAACAACAACATACCAACCACATTTCTTCTTCTTATCTCTTACAGAGAGTGTGCATTCTTCATTGCTATATAGATTTTGCTTTCTTATCCATGTCCTTTTCTGAGGTTCTTGTCTGTGAATGTTGTTGTTTTACTGTGGTTCTCTAGGAGGGACTGTCATTCTGCAATATTTGGCCATGTGTCCAAAGTTGTTACATTTGTAGCATTCCATTTCAGTGTTCAAATATTCAAACCTGTTGTAACTTCTTCTCTATGTTTCACTAGGCCTTCTTGGATAACCCTTTTGTGTATGAATTTCAAAGTTGTTTATGTTCCTTCTGTTAGATCTGCAATTCATAGATTTATGTCCAAAATTATTACATGCATAACATAAACAAAAAAATATAGTTTGATACCTGGGATTTGAAGATCTTATGAAATTAGGTACTCTTATGAATCCTTCTTCTTCCCAAGGCCTATCTGTTTCTGTTGATCATTGATTCTAAAATCTGAATCTTCTCGGTGGAGGAGTGTCCCTGTAATTTTCTTTGTAGACATTCCTATCCCCTTTGATTGTTTCTACATATTTTTTTGGATATGTTTCTTGTTATGTTGTTTTGGAGCTTGATCCCTTTTCTGTGTGATTTTATCCAAGTCCGAACTTGTCACGATGAGGGTTTTGACTTCCGATAATGTCATTCAAAACTTTTGAGTTGTTCTGCATATTTTTCTTTTGAAGATCCTTTCTTAATGTGACAATTTTTTCTTCCAAATTTCCAATGATCATGTGTCTTCCTTCTAGTTGTTCTTTGAGTTCTTATTCAATTCTTTTATCTTCTTCAATTTGAACCTTCAAATTTGTGATCATTTGTTCTAGTTCCTGAGTGTCATATTTGTTGTCTAGTTTCGCTTGTAGTTTCTTGTTTTTCTTCTTTTATCTTCTGATAACTTCTATGGCACACAACAATTCATCTCGGTAGTCAACTTTTGCCTCTTCAATTCTTCTTCAGCCTCTTCATATTCTTCTTCAGAGTCTTATTTATCAGATTCTTCTACTGCCATGAATAGAACTCTTTCTGTTTCACTATCATTGACTTCATCTTCATCTAATGATTGTTATCCACAAATTTGGTTATTGTGATGATGTCATGATGATTTTATGATGATGGAAAATCAAGCTCTTTACCAAGAATACTTTCCTGAGAAAAGTTACAGTTGTTTTCTTCCAGAATTCACATTTTGAAACATGTTCGCAGGCTACTTATATATTCACCTGTGAGAATGCCTGATTCCCGCAGGCTACCTTAAGCCGGGGTGCGAACTTCTCACGCTGTACTCATGGTTAGGGTGCGAACATGCTCTTAAAGAGGAAAAAGATAAAGATCTCGAATCTTCTAGAAGGGAATATTCTAGAAGGGTGAGTTGGCTTTCGAGTGGTTATTCAAGTACTGGAATTCCAGATATCTTGGGATCATTCCCTATCCAAGTAACTAATCTATCTCTTCCTATATATTGAGGAGATTGCTCATGGAAAGGGTTAAGTTGAGCAAGCAACAAGTTAGCAAGAGATTGATTAGAGAATCAGTGCAAGACTGTATGGAGGACTGATGCTGCAGCAGCTAGAGACAACAACAAGGTCATCACAAGTAGTTGATTTTCTTCATGCATGAGCAAGTGTGTGTGTCAGAGCTAGAAACCATAGAAAGGAGACCTATGACATCAAGGCTCAGGTTGTAAGTTTCACTTTCAATTAATTTAATACAACAATATGTCCCTTTCCCATAAAGATGATGTCACTTTATTACATAATTCCTTGATCATATGTATAGACTAGTCATTGAATAAGTTAATATGCCTTTACTTCGATTGGTTTGTTTTGTTGTGATCTAGACGGGACGAGAGCATTGGAGCAAAGCTTGGAAAAACAGAGATATAAGGAAAGCGTTCATAAGGTATGTCCATAACCCTTATCTCTTAGTTCATTCAATAGGCTAGATCTAGGGAAAGTGTAGTATTTTGTCCTGTTTTGTTCTAGATACCAGGTGGATCTAGGGAGATCAGTTAGTGTCCGCACCTACGGATTTATCCTATAACAATGATGAGATGTCTTCTTTGGTGCATAAACTTTTCTTGAAAAAATTCTTTGTGGTTCTTTTTCCTTTATATGTTTGTTTTCTATTTGAGTAACCTTCATCATTTCTCTTTTTCTTATGAGGACATTTGTTAGCAAAATGGTCAATACCATCACAATTAAAACAAATCAAAGGAAGCTTACCTCTATACCTGTCGCTGGTTCCCTTGTTCAATCTTCTGACAAAGTTGGTCGCTTCTTCATCATCTTCCAAGATGTCACTACTGCTTCTATGTTCTTTTTCTTTTCTTTTTTCCATTTTTCTTTGACTTTTTGGATGCTTTTTGGATGCTTCTTTTATATTTGGATTTTCCTATTCAATTCTCATTTCATATGTTGTGAAGATTCCATGTAGTTCATCCATGCTTATTGAGTTAGATCTTCTCTTTCTTCTAGTGTTGATATCTTAGGGTCAAATATCATAGGAAGAGATTTTAGTACCTTTGGAACAATTATAGATTCTTTGATTTCTTCTCCCAATCCCAAGATTGCATTTACTGTTTCATCGATTCGTAAAAAGTAAGCTACAATGTTCTCATATTCCTTCATCTTTAGTTGTTTGAACTGACCTCTCTAAGTTTGAATCTTTGATGCTTTGACTTTTGAATATCGTTCATAAATATTTTGAATTTTGTCCCAAATATCTTTAGCGGATTTACAATGTGCAACTTTGGTGAATATAGATTCTCCAAGACCATTCAGAAGTGAATTCATGGCTTTGGAATTATTCTGACCGAGTTTCATTTCTTTGTCATTTTTTGGTGGAACTGTTGGTCCTGTGCATCCATCTACAATTGATTTACAAATTTCAAATCCCTATGCCTGTATATATGTCTTTATCCTTATGCTCCAAAATGCATACTTATGTCCATCAAACTATGGTATTCCATTTTTATACATGTTGTTGCTCTCCATGATCTGCCTTTCAGTGGTTAAACTGATTTCTAAAGGAACCTAATCTGATACCAATTGTTGGATTACTGAGAGGGGAGGTGAATCAGTAATAGAGAAATCTAATCCTTTTTAACCATATAATACAAGTGTTATATCAATGTAGCATTATCATCCAATATTTGTAGAGTAAATAAACAATGAACAAATGAAGAATCATACACATACACAATACACCATGGAAACCCAAAGCGGGAGAAAACCACAGAATGATTTTTCTTATATGTCTTGAAGAATTACATTCATTAGAAGCACCAACTTCCTTTGTTTTCCAGCTGCAACTGGAAGGAGGATCCAACCCCCTAGTTTCTTAAGATACAACCTGAGGGAAGCTCCAACTCCCTAATTATCTGGATACAAATAGAAGGAGGCTACAACCCCCTATGTTCTCCAGCTACAACCAGAAGGTGGCTAAAACCACTTGTCCTTGCCCTGTCCAACCGACATGACATATAAGTAAAATGATGGAACCACTGTCACACTATCACTGTGATATATACTGTTGTAAACCTGTACCAATCAACTTGAACCAAACAACTTGTACCAATAACCTGAACCATGCATAAACCATGCATCAACCTATACCTCAACTTGTAATCAACCTGTACCATAAACAAGTGCACCAACCTGTACCTTAACCTCAACCAAAATACCTCATCAATTTCATCATACAAATCTAATTTGTAAATTTGTAATAGACCTATTGTATATGATCACATACCTACAAACCTTCCTTAACTTTAACAACAAAAGACTAGCATTTTCATCAAACTTTACTTTAGTCTCACATGACTAGTTTTGGATAAGTCAACAATCCTAACTTGAAATAATCATAACTATGTACCTGTAATGAATAAATATCTAAAAATAGTACACAATGTTCTTCAATGTGTTTTATGCAATTCCTCCAGGTTTCACTACTTGGAACCTCTCAGAAAAGGAGTTATAGCAAAAATGTCATACCTTATTGAATTCTAGCTTATTCTAGAGAGAGAACTTGTAGAGCATGTCCCTCATGGAATATTTGTTTTAAGGATCTAAAAACTATACACACAATACTATAGACTATACTCTAACCAACACATTTGGTCCTACTCAATTTGGATCTGTTATGAAGAATTTATGACGTTTTTACCCGAAACACATGTTTTAGACTAGTTTCAGGACTAGCCACAAACTCTATTTTCCAAGGAGTGTAACTCAAAACATACAACAACCCACAAGATGAAATTAGTACCATAAGTTATTGGATATGTTTCTTCAATGGCCTCCCAATTTCACCGTCTGAATCATTCTAGAAAAAACGTTATTGCAAAAATGGTGAGATGGCCTGTAATTAACATACCTTAGAAAGAATCATCAAAATAATTTATCCTCCCTTGAATTTCGGCCTTCTTTACTTCACCTTCTCTCTGCAATATAGCTTAGATATCCTTTGGTTACCTCAGTCACATGTAGATATTCAATATTCTCAAGTGTGTTTAAAATGAGAGAGCCTTGCCTCTGATTTATACTTTCATGTAGCTTCTTCAAGGGGTTACCTTTTAACCATCTTAACCCAATTTTCTTATTTTACGGCTAACCCACTTCTAACCACTTTCCATAATTAGAGTTCTCCATTTACTTTATTATTTAAATAATCCTCCTTGACTTTGTCACTTAAATTTATTATTTAAATAATCCTCTTTGACTTTGTCCCTTCACTTTATTATTTAAATAATCCTTTCTGACTTTGTCACTTCACTTTATTATTTAAATATCCTCTTTGACTTTGTCATTTCACTTTATTATTTAAATAATTTCTTCTTTGCAATAACTTTGACTTCTTTGACCTTTTGGGGCTTCAAGCCAACATATGAGGGTCGTCCAAATTCGTAAGGTCAGAACTCTCAAATCGTGAGGATTTATGTGACGTTCCACATACCACCAGAAATGGCATGACATGTAATATCCATCTAGAATAGTCTTACTTGCAAATATATAAAAAATCATACCATTATACATCAAACAAACTTGGGTCCATTACCCAAACCTTTGTGCTACCAGACTTTCTTCAAGGGTTGACATCAATGAAAACCAACCCAATTAATCAACAAAGTAGTGTTTGTTAGTTTACATACTTTTATCATTGCTTTTGAAAATATTTGTAAAATTATTTCCCCAATGTTGAGTAAAACCACATTTAATGAAGTAATATTTTAAAATTTGATAGCAATCAACTTATGAAATAATGACAAAAATAACAATAGGAAGATTTGCATCCATAAAATTTTAAAGCAAATAAAATGCTTATCATTTGAGATCATAACTTGTTTATAATAACAATTTTTAGTGCAGAAGATTCTATACAAAAAGAGTAATTAGTACAATGGAAAACAATAATTATTCATATGTAACTTGTTTTTTGAAAAAAAAAAATAGTTAGAATGAATATGTATAATGAACTTTTTATGCAATTATAGTTTCAATTTTATAATTATAGTTTCAACCATATTGAACTTTTTAAATTATAAAAATAAACATGATGATGATAACCATGTTATAACAAACATAAACAACATATAAAATACACATTTATATTCACTAGCTAACATCATTTAATTATATATACTTCTAGCACATGAAAACGTCATTAATTAGCTAGCACACATATCAAATAATTTAACAGGGCATCATCATTATGATCACATCTAACAAAAGACAAGCATTTTCTAACATCATCATCACACATATCTAACAAGCATAATTTAACATACACATATATCAAGCACATTTAACATTAAACATATCTAACATGACCTAAAAATGTACACATCAACATCACCATATAAATTAATTAAGTATATCATCATGATAGATAGGAAAAATGCACGTCTAATGAACAATGTTATAACATACACATCTATTAAGCACATTTAACATTTAAATATAACATGACCTAACAATATACACATCAACATCAACATATAAATTAAGTACATCATCAATATGATGAATAGAAAAAACACCATATATATATATATATATATATATATATATATATATATCATGGACAAGTCAAATAACAACTATAACATATCTGGTCCAACCGATAAGATAATCTTCTTATCTACAACAGTAGTGGAGGCCTAGTTTGTAGTGGAAGATGATGGATAATGAATAGGTCTTGCATGCTCATCTAGGTGAGGTGAAAGAAGAGGATGAGGAATAGGTCTGGCATGCTCATCTAGGTGAGGTGAAAGAGGAGGATGTAGAATAGGTCTGACATGCTCAACTAGGTGAGATGAAAGAGGAGGAGGAGGAATATGTGTTTCTTCCTCATGATCTAGGTGAGGTGAAGGAGGAGGAGGAGGATTTGGAGAAGGATGATCACAACCACCCTCATCAATCGCTTGGGTACTAGACAAATGAGCAGTATTGGAAGAAGAGTTGTGCCTATCATCGAGATCCCTCCTCACTAATAGTAGCGTGGCAGCTTTGACGATATGACGCATAAGAGGAATCAAATCACACGACATCTCCCTCCAAATATCCAAGAGCGTAGGATTTGCATCGATGTATTGCATCAGAGAAGGGTGAACTCCCACCTTAGTCAAAAGTGCATAGAGTTGGTCTCCCAACTCCAACCTAAATCTGGTATCGGGCCTACGACACATACCATTGGGTATCTACACCTGAGGACCCAGACCTTATGCGAACTCAGGCATCATCTCCTCATTGTCATCTGCTGGGGGAGGAGGTACTTCCCCAATGAAAGTGCCAATATCTGAAAAATATATAGTATAGAAAAATAATTACACAATTAATTCATTAAACAATTTAATAAAAAAAGTTAAAGAATGTGTTAAAATTAATTTTATTCTAATTAAGTAAGACAATAAAATGAAACTATATTAATTTAAACAAAACACTAATATTACCTCTATCATCTGGTGGCTCATATGGTGTGAATATGATGTTCATACATCCTCTCCAATTCAAACCCACGTAAGGACACGACGCCATGACGGACATGTGATTTGTTGCACTTCCTAGTAGCCCTAGTGCATCTAGCAAAATCCTGACCGAAAACTCTGGCTAGCCCCTCTTGGGAATCATCTTCCCCCACATCTGCATCTGAACATGAGTCCTCAACCTAGCAGGATGACGGACAAAATTCAACCTCATCTCTGGAAACCTCTCAAAAAATAAGCAGAACAACTCTGAGGAAAATGGGAAGTTCGACATCCCACGTACCATAGAATGACATTTGTCGAGCACTATGCAAAACTGCTGCAAAAAAATGGTAGACCATCTAATACATCATGGTTGTTGTACCAACTAATCAACATAAGACAAAATATGGAAGCTAATGTGTTGCACATCACTGGTAAAGTGTGTTATGGTATTCACTAAGAGTGAGAGTCACCTAACCTCCTCTCCACTGAAAGGGGCGATTTTCAATTTTCCACTTGACACCTGAAAATTAGCTGGGGATAGTACATTGAACCTAATATATCCCTGAGAGTACATGAGTTGAATATCAGTGGAAACACATACTGGGACATCTGGGAACTGGGGAAAATCCTCCCCTCTCCTGGATAGCCCAGTGATAAAGTAAATATCCTCCTCAATGGGATGGTACACTGATCCAGACCCACATAGAAATCCTGTCGATGGACATCCCATCAATGAATCATATGCACCAACAACCTAAAGTTCCCCTTAAGGGATGTATCCCCCTCATAGTACTTAAGGAGGCCTACATCCCTCATGAGAACATGATTCGCTGCAGTAATAGGGAGAGGGTACAAATCCCCTTCCCTCACCTCCCAGTCCCATACAAAATCTGGATATAATAGAGAATAAGGTGGATAAGGGGATAGATTGAATCAAGTAAAGAGTCATAGATGTCATTCCAAAAGAGTAGAATCAAGAAGTCTTGGTAGGCATCATCATCACTCACCAATACACTCAATTATAAGAGAATACAATAGTCCAAGTTTATCTCTTGTCAGAAAGCATAGCAGAAGGTCTAGGGTAGATGAAATACAAGGAGAAATGAGGAAGATCAAACCTCCTACCTATTAAGCCCTAATATTGGCTCATTACCCCTTAATTGGGGCATATTAGATTAGTGATGTTATTTATTACCCCTTAATTGGGGCATATTAGATTAGTAATGTTATTTTATTTATGTCGGTTTTAAGCCATTAGTTGTAATTATACCTCCTAGTCTCCTATATATACCAAGGATACATTTTCATTTTGAATCATCTTGTACTTGAACATTTAAGTGGGGTAAAAGGAGGTTGCCCCATTGAAGAGGCTTATTATCTGAAATTATCTCTTTTTCAAAGCGTTGATTACTTTTCCTGAGGTTTTTCTATGCTATATTGATGTTTGGTTCTTGACATATGGTATCAGAGCTCAAGGTCTTGGGGTTTCGCTGCTACATCTGAGACACCATGTAATTTTCTCTATAACTTGTTTTTTACAATGTTTCAGAAGGAACGGCTTGGAGAATATTTATTAGATGGATCAAGGTATGTTGGGTTCAAAATTAAGCTCCTAAGGCCTTATAATTTCGTAGATAAAGCCTGTACAAGATAGGGTTCTGGAATCATCCTGAAATCAGTCATTGCGGAATTTTTGCTATAAAAAATTTTATGTAACATTTCAGACCTTGAAATCTGGAGGAAATTTAGAGAAATTAGTAATGTATCTGTGGTAAAAATTTCAGCTTCTGGTTCATCTTAAATTTGTAGATACACACTGTGTACGATAGGGTATCTGACTAGTCCTATTGACTAGTCTCAAGAAGGTGTTCCAGGTAAAACAATCATAACTTCTTCCTAGAGTATCCAAATTGTGTGGGACTGGTTGCATTGGATTGTGAACAATATGTAGTATTTTGGGGACGAGTTTCAGAATTTTATATCAATTATTTTGTGCGGGGAACACTATACAAGTGAGATCTCTTGGAAATGACAAAAATTGGCAAGTTGTGGGGAAGTTACCATAAATTCCACTTGGCACATCCAAGTTTGATCAGACCTATGGCATTGCAGAGAAGAAATATCAGAGAAATACATAAGAGAAAGTTTCATACCTATAAGGTCCAAAAATTGGGAGATACAACAGAAGAAATATTGTCTAGCAGAACCACCTCAAAATCAAGGTTTAAAAGTGATACTTGGCCAACATGCCACCCAAAAAGGGAACTTCTACACCAAATAAGCCTCCAGAAAATCCTACTTGGACTCTTGATGAAGGTGAAGAAATGCGTAGGGACATAAATGAACTACAAAATAAGATGGATTCAATGGAAGCTAAGTTGGATACTAAGATGGATTCAATGGAAGCTAAGTTGGATACTAAGATAGATGGTTTACAAGGGGAGATCATGGAAGTATTGAAAAATTTCGTAACAGAGAAGACACCTGAAAGTGAAAATTCATCCCATGAAATTCATGATGTGGACACAAGGAAGGTGAATCAAGAATGGAGAAACTCCAACTTTGGTTTGAAGACCAAC
>ML780764.1:1186762-1204564 GCA_009831015.1 Picea engelmannii
ATGCAATTCTTGTACATATACACTAGTATGTATGAGTTTTCTTGACTTACTTACTAATAATGTCGGTTACTTGTTATGAATGTGTGAACCATGTTTCTTGTCCTTGTACCATAAGATACCTTAACTTCGGGACGAAGTTTCCTAAAGGGTGGGTGTATGTAACGACCCTTGATTATTAATTATAATTAATTTAATAATATAATTCTAAAAGATTAGCTAAACTATATTTATTTCTTACAATAACATTAACTAATTATTTATTATTAATTAGTTATTCTTGATTATGATTAATTTAAGTATAATTAACTCATTAATTAATAAGGTAAATAAATAAAGGTGGATAATAAAATATATTATTAAATTAAGTTATGTTCCCGAAAATGGAAACATATTAAAGAATGGGATAAGATATATATATATATATATATATATATATATTTTTCTTTTGTGTCTGGAGGAATCAGCAACTAGTTGGGCACGTGCTCGCGTTACACGTGGCCGTGTTATCCAACCGCTACCACTATAACCTCCAGGTGTGCCCACGATGCCCCTTACGCGACACACAAGGTAAGTCAGGGGGAATTGAACTCGAAACCTCATGGAACTTCATTTTCACGACACTTGCCAATTGAGCTGCCCCCCCGGGGGCAGAATGGGATAAGGTATTAATGAAGGGGGGATAATACATTAAAGAATGGGATAAGATATTAGGTAGGGATTAAATGAAGGGAAGTCAGTGAAGGAGGGATAAGGAAGGGAAGGAGTTGGACGGGAGGTTATTCTACGGGAGTTGGGGATGGATTTTGGGAGCTCGGAGTATTGCAGAGAGAAGTGAAAATTCATGAGGGGTATTGATACAGTGCACCAGAGTTGCTGGGGGTTTTGGGCATGGGGGCTAGGATATCCATTGATATCCTGGAGCTAGGGAGCTACCTAGTTGGCAGGGAGGAACGGATTTGGGCAGTGTTTTGCAGTAGTGGTCAAGGAGACAAGCGGCGGACAAAGGGAGGATTATTAGCATCAGACTTAGGTATTTATCTAAAATTTATGCATTGTTGTATTATGTTAGAAATATTTATTATTCATTGTAAAATTTAAGTTACTAAAGTTACTGTTATGAAATTACTGTCTTAGTTTATGAAATAAATTGATGCAAAATTCAATTCGGCCCCTACACCTAATGCTAATAATGTAATTAATTGGAATGTGATTCAAGTGGAGCAAGAAGGAGACTTCCAAGTTCAGTCAATGTGCATATTGATTCATAAATTCAAGCTTCTCTGGAATCGAGCAATAGGGATAGTAAAGGTCTAGTGGACCTGTCACGATCCTGAAGATGCAACCTAGGAGCATGAAGAATCCATGCAGGAGGAGTACCCACATATTTTTTAACAACTTTGAAGATTTTGTTTCTTGTACATGTGCATATAATGCACTGAGGATAATGAATAAATAAAAGGGAGGGGAATGCAATACCCCTAGGGAAAACCCCAAGTTCTAAATGTACGTATGCTATATAGGCTGGTGAGCTAGAATGTTTTAGGCCAGAGTGCCTTGTATATATGTTTTGAGGCTAGATTTTTATAGCCTTAATTTTTGTATATATTGTTGAATCATGTTGTCATTGATGCCAAAGGATGATCGATTAATTGATGTCAAAGGATTAATGTCAAGGAATTGATTGATGTCAAATGTCAAAGGTTTGATGTCAAATGATTGATGTTGATTGATGTCAAATGAACAATGTCTTGTTATAGTATATTGATGAAGTATGTATTTTCCTTGATGTGAATGGATTGATGTCAAGTGGAATCATAGTCATATGATGTCATGCATGGATGCAAGATGGATCAATGAGTTTTCATTGATATATGATGCATAGATGAATATGGATCAATGAGTTTTCATTGATAGATGATGCATAGATGAAGATGGATCAATGAGTTTTCATTAATATATGATGCAGAGTTGGATTGATGTAAATATGACTCATTATTGTATTATCATGGTTTATAAGGAGTACAAATGGATGAACTCCAAAGTGGTCCCCTTATGGTGAAATTCCTCATGGGAAGATGCTTTGCGGATTGAGTTATCCTAGAAGTATGGTTAGAGAACCCATGATTATTTATGGAATAATGAGATGAATATCAATGAATTTGTTAGTGAAAATATCCTTGTTGGATAGTTCTTATCATGCCATTTCCGGTGGTATGTGGAATGCCACATAACTCCTAACGGTTTGAGAGTTATGGCCTTACGAAGTTGGATGACCCTCATATGATGGCTTGAAGCCCCAAAAGGTCAAAGAAGTCAAAATGCTTACAAAGAAGATATTATTTAAATAAAGTGAAGTAATTATTTAAATAATAAAGTAAAGTGACAAAGTCAAGGAAGATTATTTAAATAATCAAATAAATGGAGAACTTTCTATTTATAGAAAGTAGTTATGAGAAGGTTAACCCTAAAATGAGGAAAGAGGGTTAAGGGGTCAAGTGACTACTGGATACATGGAAAAGTTGAAACTTGGGAAAAGTTGAACATAAGTGGTCAATTGGCTATTGGATACATGGACAAGTGGAAAATTGGGCAAAGTTGAACATAAGTGACTCTGTGGACAAAGTGGCTATGTGGAAAAAGTGACCTAGAAGATGCTTCTAAGGAAGCTACTTGGAGAGTATAAATAAGAGGAAAGGGTCTCTTGTGAATATCATCTCTTAAGAATATCTTGAACATATATTCTGAGAGAGAGATTGAGTGGAGGATCTCATGGATGCATCAAAGTTTCCGTAAGTCTGAGATCTTGATGGTGAAAGTTTCAGAAGTTCAGAAACCCTAGTTTTTTAGGCGTATGCATGCTCACAGTATATTAGGGTGCATACATATTGAGGTGTACACGGGATGAAAGTGCATTAGGGTGCTTACGTATGTGGGATGGAAGTGTATTAGGGTGCATACATGTTGGTAAAACCATGGAAACTTGAAGATATTAAGATGCAGAGGTTCTAGATTCTGAGATCAAGCTCCCAAGAAGGTCTACAGTGCTCATATACATCAGATCTATCCATTGGTTCAAAAGGTATGGTTACATAGTTGTCTTGATAGATAATCCTGCCTATTGTGTGGTAAATTCTTGAGGTATTCTTGGTATGGCTGTTGTGATATGGTTATGATGGTTGATTGATAGAGTGAGCAACACTCTTATGGTTCAGTACTGATATGATTTGCATAGTATACTAGTTTCTTATACATGATTGTGTAGAATTCATATTGTATGGTTGAGGAGCATGAGTAAGTTGTTGGAGAGAAAACATGTGTTGTGATTGGTTATGGTTCAAATGGGACAGTGAAAGAAATAAGTGAATGTGACTGAGGACTGTAGAAGATCTTACCTTTTTCATGGAGAGAAAAACCTAATTGTTCAGAAGGCACACACAGGTTGTATTATAGACTGGTCGCGTACATATGTGAGTTGTACTATTGGTAGGGTGCGTACATATGCGTGTTGCACTACTGACAGGTCGCGTACCTGTTGAAAAATTGGTATCTGTTGAGGATTGATTCATCTTCTTAGTTTGTGTTGAGTTGTGTAAGCTGAGTCTTGCATTATAGAGCTGGTGCTCTTGTGGAGTTGTAACGCTATTTAGTTGTTGCTGATAACCGAAGGATTGTAGTCTATAATAAAAAGAAAATTGTACATACATCTTGTGTTCTTTGTGATGATGACTTATTGCTGATATATGTTGTTTATATATGTTGTTGATGGATGTTCACACTTAACTAGTTATGACATCAATAAGTTATGAGTAAATGGTGATTGCTAACTAAGAAGTTTTGTGAAAGGGACAAGTTGAAAAAGAGCACCACATTCATTCACCTTCCCCCCCTCTAAGTGTGGTCGGTGTGTCCAACAGAGTACCCACATATTTTTTAACAACTTTGAAGATGTTTTTTTCTTGTACATGTGTATATAATGCACTGAGGATAATGAATAAATAAAGGGGAGGGGAATGCAATACCCCTAGGGAAAACCCCAAGTTCTAAATGTACATATGCTATATAGGCTGCTGAGCTAGGATGTTTTAGGCCAGAGTGCCTTGTCTATATGTTTTGAGGCTAGATTTTTATAGCCTTAATTTCCACCCTACATGCTAGAAGGAAGTTCAGAAGAAGATGAAAGGAAAATAAATGTTTTTCTTTAGACTTTGAGCCTCTTTTAGGGTCATTGCGGGTCTAATAGTAGACAACATGCGATGATCGTTGCACATCAGCTATAGTGCAACACGTGATGAATTGTCTAAACTTCTATATTTGAGGAGTTATGAGGAGATAGGTTAGGGATGAGTTGTATCTTTGTGTCATGAGCCTTGGAACAAACATCATTCAAGTATTCATAGGTCTCTAGAAGATATAGAATCTATCCCAAAACTCTTCCTAGGATATATGTAACAAAGGAAAGTCTTGAGGAAGAAAAGGAGGAATCAAGAGTATTGTTATGATGTCCATTTGCATAGGATCTCTTCCTATCCATCATAGATATAAATCGAAAGTGCCTAGCCTAATCAAGAAGTTGAGGATGGGAAAGGAGTAAGGAGTCAATGGACAATTGCATCATCATCAAAGGTATGAGATTGATGTAAGTTCTCTATGATAATTAATAAATCAATGGTTTTCCTCAAAATGACTTGTATTTCATTCTGCAAATTCTTGGATTTGACCTTATGAATGATATATCAAGCTAGATCTAAGTTAGATTAGTGATCTAACACTAAGATAAGAAATGGATTGGTATTGTTTGTCGCTTGTGTGTAGGAAACATGTTGTAGGAGATGGAGTTGGATTTTAAGAGCTACAACAACTATGATACACAAGGAAAACCTTCATATACAAGGTATGTTAATCTATCCTCTCTTGGTATAAAATATATTGCTTATCTCGTATCAAGAAAACCATAGAAATATAAACCCATTTCTATCTAGGATCAATAGGAATATCCTAGGGAGATTTTTTTGTTTACTCAGTAAGATCCCTATGATATTTATCCCATAACATAGAGTGTATGTGTGATTATTTGGAAGGAGAGCCTAGATGATAAAAGTTCAGCGAGCATATCATTGTAATACACAATCACACTTGATTATATTAATAAAATACATCACTCCTACATACCAAGTTAGATGAAAGAGTATTGGGGGCTAGGACTCCACAAGAGGGAAATTGGGCTAAGGGTTTAGGAAGAGGGGATAAGTCAAGGGGGATTAATCCAAGGGAATAATATAATATTATTCCAAAAGTACAAATTCATTTGATATTATTTTATCCTAAATTCATAAAGGTTTGGAATGATTCACCAAGTGGGGGACAAGTGAGTTCCTTGAGTACAAAGTGTCAAGTTAAGGGAATGAAAATATATTGCTGGGAATTAGTGTAATTCCATCATTCTTGATATCATTCACTCAATTCTGGTCAACCATCTTATGTACCTTTTCTGGAGTGTAATTTGAAGTTGGTTACCTTGTAAAACCTTCATGGTTTGGGTTGAAGTGGTAGATTGTTAGTCTTATGGATCCATATCTCTAGGTGAGAGAATTGTTGGGATAGATTCCTTGTTTTTTAGGCTAGTGGGTGCTGAGATCCTTAAGCAACTTTGTGTTTCAGGTGCCGTAGAGCTTAAAAAATTCTTGGTCGGTCTATTGTTGAAACTCTATAAGGGAAGTGGGACAACCAAAGGGTTGTTGACAAGAGAAGGGATACACTTCCTGTAGTGGGACAGGACGTGAAGAATGAGAGGCTGTGAGTTGGGAAATGTTGTTGGAATTGGCACCTGAGCCTATTTTTGTTGAGCTATTATCATACCTTAGTTTGGATTAGAAGCATTTTCCCTAGTGGAGTCATAGATCCAGCTCGGGGGTGAGCTACTGTTGAGAGTATATAAACAACAAAGTTTATGGTTGGGAGGAACGTATGAGGTCTGAATGTAGTTGGTGATTTACCATTAAAAGATAAGTGTTTTTTTATATGTGTTTATGTGCCAATAATATGTGAATGTTTATGTTAAATAAATATGTTTTAACTGTACATATTATGCACTCATTTTATACTATTAGTACTAGATATTTATATTCATATGCAGGGCATATTATTAATTAAAAAACATGGTATTAGAGGAAATCAATTTTTGTGTGGCATGGCCCAACTTGGAGTTGGGGACGTTACATGACTTGACAAAAGGAGACAAGTTGAGAACTTTCCTTTGTTTGGAGGATTGTGTAGTCATGAATATTGCAGCATGCAGAGAGTACTTGGACATGGGTGTTTCTATTTCTTTGGGGATGTTACACATTATTTTGGTCACTTTGGTGATGTCTCTACAAGTGATGTATTCAGGCTCCCACAAGGAATTTTTGCCTGAGAAAAGTGATTGTTGTCTTCTTCCAAAAAACATATTTTTAAGATGAGTTCGCAGGTTGCCTGTGTTATAGGGTGCGAAAATCCTTCATTCTCGCAGGCAGACCAAACTTGGGATGCAAATTGTTTGCAGTCTTCTCTATAGGTAGGGTGAAAACCTATTTCAAAGCTTGGAAAAGAGAAGAGGTTATGAAGGTTCTAGAAGGGAATCTTCTAGAAAATGAGTTGGCATTCGCATGGTTTGCATCCTACTGACTTCTCAGATTTAGTGGGATCATCCTCATCCATTTAACCATCTCTCCTTCTCCTATATATTAAAAGGTTTCTCATGGAAAAGGTTAAGAAAGATTGAATGAAGAATTGGTGAAATAATTGTGTGAAGGAATCTGCTTGGATAGAAGCTTGAAGACTCTATTTGGTCTATCAGGTTGTACTGGATATTCTTCATGCAAATGTAGAACAAGTGTGTGTGTTGGAACCGAGGGTCACTGAAAGGAATCTTGCGACATCAAGGCGATCTGGTTGTATCTTCTACTTTCATTTAATATAATATAGCGGCATGTCCCTTTCCCATAAAATCACTCTTATTTTATTGCATAACTCCTTGATCATATGCATAAGTTGAAATTGAATATACTTTTCTATCTTCACTTTGGTTGGCTTTTGTAGTCTTGGACCTGATTTCACAAGGGCACTGGAGAGAAGCAGGAACAATAGAGACCTAAGGAAGAGATATAAAGGTATGTCACTAATTCCTTCTCAGTAGTAGATTCAATGACTGCAACTTAGAGAAAGAGTCATGTCCTGTCTGGTTTTGTTCTAGATCCAGGTGGATCTAGGGAGATTTGTTAGTGTCTGCACCTATCGATTTATCCGATAACAAAATTGGTGACTCCACTGGGGATACAACCCATTTTGGTGGTTTTTACCTGGCCATTTTCTCTTGACCTGCCATTTTTCATTCCCAATCAATCTCTGAGTCTTGAGGAGATCCTCACAGACTCGCTGGATCCAGAAGTTCCCTCAAAAGTTATGTCATTTTTCCAAAATTTTCTTGCTTACAAACCTTCTCGCACTGCACCTTTCTGTAGCCTGCGAGAATCATTGAAGTTCACACCCTAGTGTTTATTTTACTGCGAACATCTCGCAACCTGCCTATCTCTAGCCTATGAGAATCCTTAACTTTTGCATTGTACCCCACTGTCAAACTGTGAACTCACTTGTAAAATTTTTGGATTAAGTCTTTTGTGTCTTCAGATGCCCAGATTTGTTGGTGTGTCTGGAAAGAACTTCTCTAGCCAGTGATTGAATGTTTCTTGACTTTGAATCTCGCAAATGATTAGTTTTCGGAAATCAAAAATTCTTCTTGATCATTTTTTCTCAATTTTACCTCTTGACCTTTTCTTAACAAGGGTATAATTTCCAATTCTAAAATTTGAGTGCTTGTTTGGTCGGGAGCCTTTGATTGGATTAACAGTTGAGATTAATTGTCCTTTTCAATTGCTTGTTACTTGGAAAATTGTTACCTATATGCATTTGAAGAGACTGGTCTTGTCAGTTTGTTATTTTTATCTTCATTGAAAGATTGATTTGGGTGTTTGTTGTGTATTTATTTTTCATTGGTTGCTTACTTTTTCTTAGTTCCATCCCTGTTGCTTGGTTTCTAATAAAAAATTAAAGACATTTTCTTTTTTAAGCAACCTTTTATTCAAAAAATATGGGCATTCAAGTATTGAAAGAGAACGAATAGGGAATTTTCATTGTTCATGATTGTTTGATATTACATTTAAGAGAAGATCATACATCGTAGTTCACATTGTTCCAGAAAACTCATATTTCCCTCCTGTAAATAGGATTCACCGAACAAAAATTTGTATCTTTCATCCCTATTTATGCATTGTTGGGTCAGAGTCTCACACAATATTCATTTCATTTCCATCTCCTTTTTGCGTATCAACAACCTTTAATAATATTACACAACTTTAAAATTCAACTAGTAACTTTTTCTAGGGCTCTTTTACACCAACATTAGCTAGGCTAGAGTTTTGGAATAGGCAGTGAGACACACTCTCCAAAGCACAAAACACACAATAGTATCTTTTGATAAGGAGTGTCAAATTCCATTTGCATCATTTTGTCCTGGGAAGCCCTTCTCACACAAGGGTCAAACCTGAGGTCGCATTGAGATTGACAGAGTTGCACACCCTTCTTTGTTGATATCGATGTAGAGATTGCACGTATTACGAGGGTCACTTGAACGTATACCCACAATGATGAGTGGAATCCTCTCAAGATGATGTTGGCCTAGATACCCTGCCCTTGCGTGTGGATCGGACTGTTGACTATTCCCCCAGGCATCATTGTTGTTGGTGGTAACCTTAGTAGCCTATCTTCTTAGGGTCTTACACAGGGTGACTGTGAAGGGGTAAGTATTCACGGTACCTGGAATCGACATTGGCGAGACTCA
Source organism: Picea engelmannii (assembly GCA_009831015.1). Taxonomy (NCBI): domain Eukaryota; kingdom Viridiplantae; phylum Streptophyta; class Pinopsida; order Pinales; family Pinaceae; genus Picea; species Picea engelmannii. The sequence continues at coordinate 1,195,638 of ML780764.1, forward strand.
CTTGGGAACCTTGGAGGGTATACCCACAATTTTGTGTGGGAGCTTGCACCAGGGTGTAAGTCCATTAAGTAGGTCGTCAACGTAAATTTTCCACCCTGGCCTAGCCCCTTCTTGTCTCATCATCGCGATGTTGGATTTCATCACCAACTAGTGACTTCGGAATTAGAAGGTCTTCTTTGCTTGGTTTTGCTTCCTAGATTTTATTAGCGCATGCTGTTTTTTTACCCAAGTTGGTCATAGAATTTCTTTCATAAAATTCTAACTTGATCACAATTGACCCTCCATGCCATTCATGTAGAATGCAAGGCCTGCCCCCAGAATATCTGGAAAGTTCTAAACCCTTGCCTACCAACTCACCGGAGGGCTCTCCTCAAAAGAGTGAAGTCCAAGACGTTGCCACTCCACAAGTGGAAAGAAAAAACTCTTTAGAACGGTTCTGAACTCTTTACATATTGTTCGAGTGAATTCTTCCGGAGATATAGTTGTTCAGTCTTCTGGATTACCAACTAGACCTTTCATAGGACCTGAGGGTCAAGATTCTTTTTGGACTACTGAAATTTTTAGACGGGATCTCTTTAGGCATTGATATCACGGTCACACATGAGCTACCCAAAACATTTGATCCAGACACAATACCTTTTACTAATGCCTATTATTTTCCTGGTACAGACGTTCTGCCAGCTAACCACATCTTGACTATCCCTCTACAAACGGTCCATTACACAATGGTCCCAGATACTACGAGTTCTCACACCAGGATTACAATGGCTAGACAAGCCCCCATTGGCACACTGCTTTCACCCAAATTCACCCCAACGCTTCCACCTGGATATCATGCTTTGAATGCTTCTATTCCCGCTCCTACACAAATCTCATCTGGGACTCTTGGAATTTCCACTCCTTCTGGGCACCATCTCGTTCCCGATTTCATTCTAACACTTCCTCGACCCCCTTTCAGAGGACCTCTTCCATCCTCTATCAGAGGCATTGACCCTAGTGGCACCATCCTGTCTTTCACACCTAATTACCAGATTCCTGTAGGTGGAAAATTTCACCAAGGAGGCCAAACCCAATCCCCTTTCGCATGACAAATACCAATTGGGACGCAACCCCTAATTGGAGTGAAACCCCCACCGACCCCACCCTATGGAAAATACATACCACTATCCTTGGCCCAGTATTGGAATTATCTTATTCAACATAATCCTCCCTCGACTGGGGGGCAACAACCTCAAGCTAGCTCCTTCCTACCCCCTAGTACAGGCCAACCATATCCAAGAATGTCCAATCCTATTTGGGGCTCGAATGCTCAACCCCACACCCCTGTTCAAGGGTACAACCCTATGAATTACTTGTCGCCACACCAACAACCAAATCTACCCAGATCTTCGCATTATATGAAAACTACTTATGGTCCCACTGGTCTACCGATGGGACTCCCTCCCCAAAGTCACCAATACCCACATGTGAATAGACAATTACCCTTCTTATCCACCCTGGACCTCCCTGATCCGTCGAGAATTTTAAATGATCCAATCTGTCACTCTCCTCAATGGCCCACCATATTGGCCAAACTACCATCCGACATCCCTAAATTCGATGGCAAGTCGGGAGAGGACCCGAACAATCATGTAATGAATTTTCACCTTTGGTGCTCATCCAACTCCTTGGTGGATGACTCTATTCATTTACGCCTTTTTCAGCAAACCCTCACAGTTTCTGCCATGAAGTGGTATATAGAATTACCACGAGGCTTCTTCACCAACTTCAACACCCTTGCTATGGATTTCCTCACCCACTACCAGTTACCAATCCGCTACGAAATGGGAACTGAAATTTTGAGTTCTTTCAAACAAACTAAAGCCACTCATATCTCTGATCACATTCATAAGTGGTGATGGAGATGACGTCTCATCAAACTCGAACTTCCCGATTAGTTGCTGGTAGAGTGGTTCATGAAATCATTCATGAATGACATCGCTCATGACATCGCTATGGGTGGAGTTGTCACAGAAGAACAAGAAATTAGTCTTGATCAATACCTCGACCTCGTTTACTCACAAATGGGTACTCTTTATGACTTACTCCCTGACGCACCTCGTCCTTCTACTTCTACTACTTCAACTACTCATGCTGCTTCTCATGTAGCTGACGGAGTGATTGGCACTTTCCATGCCCAACCTCATTCCATCCAAACCTCTAGCAACAACCCCAAATCCATTTCTTCTAATGTTCAAAATGCTCTGTCTCCTACCCCTCCCACCGACAAGACTTCTGAGGTAAACTCTGTTCAATCTACCCCCGTCGAAAAAAATAAATCCAAAAAAGGGAAGGGTAAGAACAAGGAGGATAAAAATAATCCACAATCTAAGAAAACCAAAACACCACCTATTGATGATAGGGATAAGCACAAACCCTGATACCCTTGTCTTATCTGTGGTGATGATCAGTACACTAAGGATTGTCCACGGTGAGCCAAGGTTACTAAGTTCCTTCAAGGGACCTTGAAACCCCCCACTCTAACCGTGTTGTCACAACTCTTCCCTTCTCAACAACATGCCCAATTGGTCATTCATGACCAACCTTCCCCCTCCAATACATCTTATGTCTTAATGTGTACAGGTGATTCAAAGAAGAATGACATCACACTTACCACTCGAGCCAAAGATTATCCTTCCTCAAAATAGAATGTTGATGCAATACCTCCTTTGTTGGTCCAACCATATCACATGACTCCACCTACCAACAGTCCTCTTCATCTCGAATGACCAAGACTAGATATAGTTCTCCTCTCTCCCCCAAAGGGTGTTGTTCAAAAATATGCTTTCAATCCTCATGCACGTGTTGCCCAGAGCTACAGTATTGTCGAAGATCTGGACCAAGAACCATCTGTGATGTCAGCCCTCAAAGTCCTTCAGAGTTATCCTATACAACATAAGTCACTGTTGAAATCTATTGGTGGACTCGACCCTACAGATACAAATTTAATAATTTTTGAATTGGAAGATCAGATTCCAAGGTTACCCCCTCAACTTGCATTCCAAATACAAGTTATTGTCTCCGATAAAAACATTTGTAGAATAGTTATTGTTGAGGGTGCCTCGACATGTGTCATGTCTATTACCTATTGGAAATCCATCGGCTCTCCTCCTTTAATTGAATCCCACAACACGCTCAAATCCTTTAATGGCTCTAGTTTTAATCCTTACAGTGTCCTCCCTTCGTTACCTATTACATTAGAAGGAAAAATGGTCAACGTTGAAGTGGAGGTCTTTGACGCTCCTCTCGATTACAACCTTCTACTTGGTCGTAGCTGGATCGATTCCATGTGTGCAGTTGTGTCCACTCTTTTCCGTGTTGTGCATTTCCCACATCAAGGAAAAGTAGTTACTGTAGACCAATTGGCCTTCTTTCACTCTGATGCACATACCAAGAATGTACCTTTCATTGCAAAAAATCCCCCTGGATATGAGAATGTCGGTGTGGGTCTTCTTAAATATTTCTCTTTGATGGGTACTTTCCCCATTCCACCACCAGATGTTCCACATCCATTTTTCGCCCCGATCAACATGATCTCCACCTATGTCATAGAGCCCCTTCACCTTACGACCCGTGGATGGTACCCAACCCCAACGATCATCTTCGTTATGGCAACAAAATGCCTTTGAGTCCAGTCAAATCCGCTTATCAAGCTATTTAATCGGCAACCCCTTCTACCCCCTCTCTTGGTGATTTATCTCTGGATCCATTCAGCCTCATTTTTCCTATAGACCATATGATTATGTCTGTTATGTATGTGGAAGATACCCCTTGGGACGATGGACATCATCATTCCATCCTCTTCCTAGAACAACACACCATCGAGGGTTACCAATGACTCTCGACCCCGTCGACCATTGTCATCATTTATACCATTCCTGAGTCTACACATGATATGTTATACGAAGGTAACTTAAGTAATATCTCACCCACCATCCCCCTCGACATATCCATAAAACATGGAGTTGTCAAAAATGTGCATATTGGAGCTTCGTGTTCCCATGACGAAGTTGTCACCTACAAGTCTCTTTTCCAATATTTTCGTGACGTCTTCACATGAATCTATGAAGAAATGTCAGGGATTGACCCCGACATTGTGGTACATGAGATTAAGACATACCCAGGCGTTAAACCCGTCTGGAAACGACTTTGTCCGGTCCACCCACGTAAAGAAGCCGTTATCAAGCTTGAAGTTGAGAAACTTCTCAAAGATGGCTTTATTTACCCTGTGGTTCTAACTGACTGGGTTTCCAATCTTGTTCTGATTGACAAGAAACAAGGCACAATCCATGTGTGCATTGATTATAGAGACATTAACAAACATTGTCCTAAAGACAACTTTCCTACCCCCTTTGTTGACCAGATCGTCGACGATTGTGCCAGAAGTGAAATATTCTCTCTGATGGATGGTTTCTCTGGATATAATCAAATCAATATCGTACCTGCGGACCAACACAAGACCACTTTTATTTGTCCTTGGGACACTTTGGCCTACCAGAAACTTCCATTCGGTTTAAAGAATGCCAGTGCAACTTTTCAACGTGCTATGTCTTACGCCTTTCATGATATAAAGCACATTGTGCAGCCATATCTTGATGACTTACCCACTCATTCCATGTGCCGTGTAGATCATCTAATACACCTCCGCGCCATTTTCCTTCGATGTTGGTTTTTCCATATACGCTTGAATCCCCACAAATGTGTGTTTTGCATAGAATCTGATCGACTTCTAGGCTTTATTGTTTCACATCAAGGGATTAGGGTAGTTCCTTTGAAGGTCGAGGTGATTCTCAATATCCCTCATCCTTCCTCACTTCTCTAGTTACAAAGTTTGCAAGGGAAGACAAACTTTCTCCGTCGTTTCATCCCGAGCTATGTTGAGCTAACTCTTGGATTTATGTGACTTCTCAAGAAAGGTTATGAGTTCGTATGGGATACCACTGCCAACAAAGCTTTCGAAGCTTTGAAACTATCTTTGAAACATACCCCATTACTCTTCCCACCTGATTACAGTCGGGATTATTTCCTTTACCTCTTAGCCTCGGACTATACCATCACTATGGTTCTCGTCAAGGAGGATGATTCTCATGACGAACATGTCATCTAATACTTGAGTTGGAGTCTCACGACTACCGAAACCAAGTATTTACATGTTGAAAAACTAGCCTTGGCAACCGTCCAAGTTGTTTAACGTTTCCGACACTATATCCTTTCTCGCAAGACTATGGTAATTTCTAAATACAACCCTATGCAACACATTCTTACACACCAATTTCTAGGGGGAAAATACTCCAAATGGATCACAATACTCCAGGAGTTTGAATTATAATTCCAACGTGCTGAGTCCAAGAAATCCTTGGTGTTTTTCGAGTTGATATGCGACATTCCCTGCTCTAAGATGGAAAATGTAGCAGACGATTCATTACCCAATGAATCCCTTTTCCTGATCAGTTTCGATGACCTTTGGTATGAAGATATCATCATATATCTCTAGAACTAGACTTTTTGTCCCCATTTGTCTATCACTAACTGCCATCGAATACGCTACCAAGCCCGTCAGTATATTATCCTCGGTGAGACTCCTTATTGTCGTGGGATTGACTCTGTTTTTCGACGCTGCCTCACATTTGATGAAGCCAAGAAAGCCCTAAATGGCTTCCATTCTAGAGCCTGTGGTGGTCACATGTCTAGGTATGCTACTGCCCAGAAGATCTTACGAGCGAGGTATTTTTGGCCTTATTTATTCAACGATTGTATAATTGTTGTCCAAACATGCCACACTTGCCAAACCTACAACAATAAAATACTATCACACCCTACTCCTCTACACCCTGTGGTCTCCGTTGGTCCTTTTGCGAAATGGGGTATCTATTTCATGACATGTCACCCTCACTCGGCTGGGGGGCATGGTTACATTATTGTAGCCATAGATTATTTTACGAAATGGGCCGAGGTGATGCCAACATTTGACAATACCGGAAGGACTGCAACATTATTTATATTCAATCATATCATTGCTCAATTTGGTGTTCCCCAAGCTATCATTACTGACCATGATAGCCACTTTAGAAACTTCATGATGTTTGAACTCACTGAAAAGTTGGGTCTTCTCCATGAAAACTCAACACCCTAATACCCATAAGACAACGTCCAAGTTGAAGCAATAAACAAAATCCTCATTACCATGCTTCGAGGAATGATAGGCATTCACAAAACGAGTTGACACACGATGTTGTTTATAGCATTGTGGGCTTACCGGACATCCGTTAAGTCTGCTACCGGGTTTACACCATTCCAGTTAGTCTATGGTCTAGAATCCATATTGCCGATTGAATGTGATATACCCTCCCTAAAACTAGCCGTCAAGCTTATCCTAAACACTTATGCTGAAGAAGAACATCTGTTGTATCTCATGCAATTAGACGAAACCCGTCGCGATTCCACCCTAGTTATAGAAGCCTAGAAGAAACGCGTCAAATCCCAATACAAAAAACATGTCAAACCACGCATTTTCTCCGAAGGTGATTTGGTTCTCCTTTACGAACAAGATCGGAATATGCTAGGAGCCGAAAAATTTGAAGCTATGTGGTGAGGTCCTTATATCATCAGACGATTTTTGGAGAAGGGAGCTTACGAATTGGTGGACTATGATGATATCCCTTTGAGTGAACCCAGAAATGGGTTGTACTTAAAGAAGTACTATTCTTAAGATCACCTGTGCATGAGTTCTTTTATTTTATTGTATCATACTTTTTGTGTGTTACTTTAGTATGCTTTTTCGTTATTTGGTTTCTGCCCTCGACCGCTTATCTTGCATTGTGCTTGGTTTCCAAATGTCGGAGTCTTTGCTACCCCACATTCACTTCACCGATGGTGCTAGTCATAGTACTTAAAACCTTGCTTCTGCTGCATGCACAATTTATGCACCTACAAATGAACTTATCAGTCTACGAGGTGTGTGCCTTGGTCGTGCGACCAATAATATTGCAGAATATAGCATCTTCATCGAATTTTTGATTGATGCTATTTCTCTTGATAACTGCCACCTGGTTATATGAATCGATTCGAAATTAGTAGTACTACAGTTAAGTAATGTATATGCTATCCGAAGTCCTACTTTATAACGGGTATATTTACGAATTCGCCTTTTGGAACGTTATTTTGATTATATCGAATATCAACACATTCCTAGATGTCTAAATACATTGACTGACGCCTTAGCTAACTATGTGTTAGACAGACATTTGGGACATTTATAAACCAATCACACATCACATGTATAACACAACACAAAATAAGCTGGTAGACGTCGTATACATGTATATAATGATCAAAAGTTTTTACAAAAAGTTTATATACAAGGATCAAAATCTCAAAATATGAAGCCTATAGCTTCTACAAAATAGCATCACAGATGACACTCATGATAAAACACAACTACTCAGGCTACCCTATGGAGCAGTCGACTGAGAGACTCAGACACGCCCACAGTATGGCACTGGTAACGTCTCGGGATCTCCCCAATAGCAATGTCCTGGACATCCGGGGTCAACCTCTCCAAGTTCTGTTCCACTTCCGCGTAGTCTTCAGCATCCCATCTCTCCACTGGAGTCACTTCTCCTCACCTTTGAATGGAAGACATTCCTGGAGGTCGATACGGCCCCACATTTGTGTCATCAATTTTTTTTATTTTTTATTATTCCTTGGATAAATATAAAAACATTTCATATGATAAAATTTGCAAAAACATTTAAAAAGAAAAAAATGTGTACTTCTCACCTAAGTCACCCCACTAAGCATCCTCAGGGAGGACCAAATCTGGATCCCCTCAGAAATCCAAACCAACATATGTGTAGTCGTCAATCATCAACATCTGGGGCCTCAACCAGTCAAAAAATGAATCATTATACTTGATTATAGGCCCTGCTACATGTCGAGCCATGACGTTACACCACCTCAGCATCCTCAGATCCTGTGGGGCCGGTAAACCCCAATCAACCTATATTCGCAGCAGTGGGACCCTCTCGAGGAAGAATGACACCAAAATTGACCCATACCAAAACTGCCTCAAGTCACCCCTTCTGCACTTGGTCAATTGTCTCTTCATACTGCGGAGAACTGCATCCAACCAGTTGAAAACCTGAGGCTCTGTGCACTCTATGGAATATTGGAAATATCTCTGGAGATCCATGTGCAGAGCTGTGCTTTTAGCCATGGGTGCAATAGTAAACAAGATGGTCTGTAGGGTCAGATCTTGGACCCCCCAAATGGAAACCTTACCCTTTCTTATCTCTGCCTCGGGAACACAATATTGGCGAACATACTTGCTCATAGGGAGTCTGCTGCCTCTACCTCCAGTCAAAGTAGCATGGTATCCATGCCATGAAAATCCCATCAGCAAATAGATATCCTCAATATCTAGTGTCAGCTTATGGACTCCCACGTGAAATAACTATTGATCCATGTCCCACATGTGGACCATGTATTCTAACAACCTGAGTTAGAATGTAATTTCAAGAGCCCACATTCCCAAAGGGCAGCGAAAGTACCCGGGTCATTCCTGGCGATGGAATAATCCTCCTCATGTTCTCTTTCCCTCCATTCCAACATCGTGATCATTAAACACCTGCAATAGAGCCATGAGAGGGAAGTCAACACCTTCTTTTAAACTCTTGCATAATTTTTATTGAGCAAAACCTCACTTTAAAATCCATTTTTTGGCCCCCGCAGGTGAACCTTTTGCACAGTGCGAGATTCTCGCAGATGCCCTCAAGCCCACCTGCGAGAATCTTAGATTCTCCCAGGTCTTGCATGGCCCACCTGCGAGAATCTTAGATTCTCACAGGTCTCGCATGGCCCACCTGCAAGAATGGTTAAGCGCATGTTTT